>KZ107855.1:339673-457279 GCA_002116315.1 Epicoccum nigrum
AGGTGGTCAAGATGCTGCTCGACAAAGACGCCGACGTCAACGCGCAGGGTGGACGCTACGGCAACGCACTGCAGGCAGCTTCATATGAAGGCCACGAGAAGGTGGTCAAGATGCTGCTCGACAAAGACGCCGACGTCAACGCGCAGGGTGGAGAGTACGGCAACGCATTGCAGGCAGCTTCAACCAGAGGCCACGAGCAGGTGGTTAAGATGCTGCTTGATGCAGGTGCTCACTCATTAGAGGAAGACGATACTGTGGCAGGACTGGAATGATCAGCATTGTTTAGGCACCTAGTAAGCAGCTTGAGTTAGTGCAGGAAGCAAAGAACAATCGACTGTGACTAGCAGCCGTCAGCGTGCGCCACATCCTATTTCTAGGCCATGCGAGGTAGGCATAGTGCTAAATCTATTACAATACAATTTAGCTTTGCTATCTAGGCGCTAATGCAGGCGCAAGGGTACCATAAGGCGCTAGCACAACCCGTGAGTTCGGGCCTGTGTGCAGGGATTGCCTCCTTCACACTTCGGAGGTCCCAGCGTGCACACGCTTGCGTTAGAGTGATCTCTGAACACTGAGCAAGTGACTGTCTTTGAGCGTGCTTTATCCTTAAACCCCTGATATCTGAAGAAACTGCTCCGCTGGCGCGTAGACAGGGGGGTATTGCAAGGGGGCTGCTTCGCGGCGTTGACATGATAATCGACAGCGTTATCAACACTGCAGAGATCCCAGTCGGAGCCTGTTGATGCAGAGGGGGATAGTCTCATAAATATTTTCAATGAATGACGACTGCACAAATCTGCCCGTCAGAGGCGCCGAAGGCCCGAACAGCCAACCTGTCTCGGGACATAGTGTGTCTCTTCACCTAGGGACGCACCTTATAGGAGATATTAACTGTTCGGAGACAGGAGTGAAAGGCAACCCAGTCTAAAACGCCGTTCTAACTTGTACATTTCTTCCATGTAGTCGACCTGCACCTCCATGCCGTGGACATGAATTTGAAGACTATTAAGATCCATGATCAGACGCGTAATCCGCTGAAGAGCCTCCCCTTTCTCCTTCTTCACGATAGCCATATCCTCATCTTCATCGTCGGATGTTGTACTGGTGCTCCGCTCGCGGATCATTGATGATGAGGCGGATGCCGCTTCCGAGGCGGGTGGGAGTGCTTCCCGATTCAAGTTAGATATAGTCGTACCGTCGCTTTGTTCGACGATCGTCGACGATAAGGCGGAAGGTAACTCGTTCTCGTCTGAGAAGTGGTTGGTAGTTGAAGAGGTGCGCGGGGACATGTTGGATTGCTGTGTAAAAAGTGGTGTATGGGATGTGTGATTCTGAAGCAGGTCGACTGGACAAGATTGCGACATATTATATGTACGCAGGAGGGTTGGGCAAATCATTGCTGACCACAAAACACGACAAACGACTGCTGACCTCAAAAGATTAAAGATCCGAGGAATTGATAGATGGTTACGCAAGCTGCGCGAGAAAACGCAAAGCTTGTTGTTTGGAAATTATTTACTATGAAGTCAAACTCCGACGACATCTATGCTTACACTTCTTTGACAAAACCAACTTCAATGACCTGTTCAATCGGCACACTCAGGCTTTGTACTTTGGCTCTTGTATTATCTCTCAGCACAATAAAGGCCTTGAGCAACAGCGACCGCGCAATATTTGTGCCTTCTTTTACGCGCATCTGTTCTTTGCCAATGATGTACAAGACTTCGCTCTTGAACGCTCGGTCCAGCGCCTCGAGACGTGCGGCTGTGCTACCCGTGACGATAGATTGCGAAGATATCTGGCGAGATCTTTTCCGTGCCCGTTCCACAGCAAGTGCATCCGTATCTTCAGCATCCGTATGGGTTGCGGAGGCGTCGCCGTTGGCGTTGGGGTTCTTCAAGATACCGGCACTTCTCCGCCTAGCTGAAGGAACCGTTGCGCTCTCTCGTTTTCTGTCAGCCGCTCGCGTGACGATGTGATTTCTGACTTGGTCGTATATTAAGGCGGTGAGGTCCGGGGTAAAAACTTCATCTTTGTAGCCATGGTCCACCACTAAGCGATAGCAATTGGGTATTGCCAGACGCGTGACGCTATACCGGGATTCCACAGGGATCGTAGGTTTCTGTTGAGGCCGTATGTGGAAGAACACCATTACCTCTGGTGCCGTTACAAGTTTCCGGATGAATTGACTGAAGACGATGGGCGTAGTGTCGCCTTCCTTATCGAAGAAGATGCCCACACCACCCATGGAGCTAAGTTCTCTCCCTCCAAACCGTTCGGTTAAAACCAGTCTCCCATCGTCATTTGTAGTGACGAAATGTGTTGTTTGGAAGCGATCTTCCGCTTCAGAGTTCCATTGCTGTTCCTTCCCGAAGCGCCAAAGGATGAACACACACGCCAAGAGGCACGATAGTAGTATTGTAAACCAGCCGCCATCCGGAACTTTGACCAACGCGGAGCTGAGGTACGTGCCGTCTATGCATGCGATCGCCACTAAGGGTAAGAAAATGTAGTATGGCTTCATGCGCCACACGATGATGGCGATGATGGTTACTAGAATCGTGTCAAAAAGGGTCACAAACATGACACAGACGCCATATGCGTCTCCAAGCGAAGCCGTGTTGTTATAGATCGCAGCGGTGAGCACTGCGCCTATCATCAACAGCCAGTTCACGACAGGAATGTAGAAGTTGCCGTAGTACGTCTTAGACGTATGCTTGACTTGGATCTGCGGAAAGTAAGACAGCTTCATGAGCTGGGCGAGGAGCTGAGTGGTGTCAGTGAAGGCGACACTATCTTGATTGCAAAAACTTACATGAAAGGTGGCGGTGATGATGCATTGTGAAGCAATCACTGCTGCACAAACTGCGATAATGAAAGAAGGTATGAGCCAGCCGGGAGGCGCGCAGTTGAAGAACGGGTCAATGTAAGCTTCGGGTTTCTCGGCGATGAAGGCTGCTTGGCCAATATACGTCAATAGTAGACTTGGATATACGAAGCCAATCCAGCTGACTTGTATTGCTTGTCGACTGAAAGCTCCGATGCCGGTAAACAACACTTCCACACCAGTAAAACAAAGGAGAATCCCGCCGAGGCTGCGCCACCCAGCGTATTTCCTACGAATAAGATAGTCGAACGCGTAGTACGGGTTGAATGCCTGAAGCATGCCGTGATCATGTCTTTGGGTGTCAGCATCAGCGGGTAGACGAGAAAATGGTAACACCTACCTTGCCAGGTTGTACATCCCAAAAGAGGAATTCAGCGCGAGCCACACGATGACGATTGGGGAAAATGCTTTCGAGACGCGGTTGATACCGAATGGTTGGGCGAGAAACAACAAGACCAAGATGGTGCAGGTCACGCCAATGATCGTGGATTTGGAGATATCCCGGTTGATCTCGTTCAAGCCCTGCACAGCACCAAGGACTGACTGTGCTGGGGTCAGAACTCCATCGGCAATAGCCATAGAGACGGCAAAGACTCCTATAGCCTGTAGAAGATAACGAAAAAAAGTGGTTTTCTCGATGGTGGTGCGAACATGCTTTTGCGATCGACTGATGACGAGGTATATTAGCAGAGAACTATCTGAGTGAACGGGGAGCATACCTGAACAGAACTCTTGATTTGCGCGACCTCGTTGCGTCTCGAGGATCCATGTTTGAAATATTCACCTATTGCCATAAGTTTTCGTTCATTTCTTTCAGTGCAACCCTGTTGCATCTATGTCTTACTCACATAGCGAGAAAGTAATGAGTACGTGCTGAAGGTACCACCCTCACCGTCATTGTCAGCTCGTAGTATTATGAGAACATACTTTAGAGTGACTATGACTGTAAGGGACCAGATAATCAGGGAAAGGGCTCCGCGAACGTCCGCACGACTAGGCGCCGAGTAGAACGTCGACGAGAAGACATAGAGTGGCGATGTTCCAATGTCGCCATATATGACGCCCACAGATTCGTAAGCTAGGAGGAGCAGCTCGCTCACGCTGAAGGCCTACATACAGTCAGCGACATGCGCATATCACATAGGAAGAAACAGTACCTGTCGGCCTTTATATCCGCCTTCTTCACGAAGCTGTGGGTCTTCATCCTCAGGAGTTTCGAGCTCAGTAGGCTTCTCAATGTCGAGTGATGACCCCCTCGCAACACGTGACCTTGAACGTTTTCGCAGTGCTGCACCTTCTCCAGCATCGACCGTTACCTTCGACTTTGAGGGCCGTGATAACGAGTCTGATGCGTCGTTTGTAGCGGTCATCTCAAAGGGGCGCGATCGGCTGGTGCCCTGAGCCGGGGCTGCGAACAGCGGTTGTTCTGATGCCGGGTAGACGATGGGCGGCACTGTGTCAATAAACGGGCAGAGAGCAGAGACCACCTCGTGGTTGGTCCTTCACGAGCCGGGATATCGGTCGCCCATTCTCCCACGTGCTTTGCAGAGAAGTCGCACGTCTCTTCGCAGGAGGGGGTGGCTTAGAGGGGCGAAGTCTGCTTCAGGCATAACTCCGGCTGCCTAGCGCATCGAGGAACAAAACCTCCATCTTCCTGCAATCGTGCGCACCAAAAGCGCGGATAACCCGGGTCCTAACGCATTTGTGACTGGTGCCCGTGGTCGCGAGTTGCTGATCCGTGCACGACAAGATACGAATAGAAGTAATGTTTGCACAACGTGGCGGGGGAAAGCCGATGCTAGGCGAGATAGCATAGCGAATGATGACAGCTCTGCTGCTAATGAGCATGAGGCTTACAGCAAGATGACTTCAGTTATCGCTAATCGATGGAAGCAAGGCAGGCAGCGGCGAGCGGGACTCGGGCAGCTGTATGCAGGGTGAGCGTTCGGTGCGGGTGGGTGGAGTCTCGGTGCGCTAGCGCGCGGGTCAAGGAAATCTTGAGGTGTCTTTAGATTAGCCAAGAACAATTCCAAGACCAAATGTCACAATGGGGCTTGAGTTGGGCCAATTGTTGCGAAGCGTGCGCTCAGAAGCCGACTTTCGCAGGGCCTTTTCGTCGAATTGCATGCAGTCGAGCTAAATGGTGGTGAACTACTGCACGGCTGGTTCTACATCTATGGGGGGCCTGTGACTTGCGTTCTGTCAATATCATAACCGCAATGCACGGCTGTCGTGAGTTGTAGATCGACTGCCAAAATAGGTGACCAGAGCCGAATGCACATTGCAGAAGAAGTGGACGAATTAATTAGAGTTACTTCAATTCATCAGAGCTGTTATTGAATACATGTTCGAACTGAAAGACCAAACGCCACGCTTAGGAACAGACTACTTGGGTATTGAGGTGGTTGAAGCCACAGAATATTGCATCAACGTAGAATCGATCAAGCTAAGACAAGGCTTAAACACCAGTCATGTCTGGTGGAGGCGCGGTATCGTTGCGTGACGAGTTGCGGATGTGAAGGGCGGAGAGCGCAGTAGTAGCGAGGAAGAGAAGCCTACGACATGTTAGCGAGAGGTCCAAAACCACGAGCTTGAAAGGCACTTACCAAAGGAAGGCAGCAAACACAATAGCAGCAATGCCGGTGTTGTGTACAGTGCCGTGACCTGCCCAGCCCCAGTAGATGTCACGCCACAGCACAGCCACAGCGATGAAAGATGCGAACCAGAACAGCATAGTCAGGAACTCAACAGCTGCAATGGCGAACTTGTGAGCGGCGCGAGGGAAGCGCGTTGGAGCGAGCGTGAGGTATGCGACTGCAAGAAGGGTCCATATCGAGGTGAAGAGCATGAAGTTGAGGCTGTGAGGAGACCAGCTTGCCCATGGGTTGGTGTATTGATCGACAACTGGAACATGTTAGTGGTCGAGCAGCATACCTCATCAAGAGCAATACGCACGATAGGCTGTTAGACCTAGCACGATGATAGCAAAGAGCGCCTGGGCACCGCGAATGCCCAAAACAATAGCCGGGGCGACCATCTTGTTGTTGCTGCTACTGATTTTGTCGTTGGAGAGGGTTTGGTGTAGGGTATGATTTGCTGTAGGAACTGCGAAGCCTGCTGCTCATCACGCGCCCTTTATTGTACGTCTGCTTGACAGCGATGATGACAGCCACGACCAGAAAGGTCTTGTTTTCGCAGGATCGTCGACGTGGCTTGCGTAGAAATTATGACGTCGACAGGTCACGCTCGCTTTTGATTGGCCGTGGCTGCTCGCTCTTGCTTCGCGCTGTGCCGACTAAACCGGAAACGTGCCGCTAGTGCGTCGCATTGAAGATTTGTTTTCGACATCTATTGAAGGCTGCTTTGAAGCGAATTGACACAGCCCAGATCCTCGTTCTGTCGCCTTTCTTTACCTCCTTGAGATTGGAGGCCTTTTCTCGCATGACTGACCGACTTTTTCCAAGTCTACACAATACTCTGTTGTTGCGCCCTGTAACTGATGCGGCATTGTGGCGGTGCGCAGCTTCTTCAAAGCCTCATTCCTGACGTGGCTCCAAGGGATGCCGGCAAGAACGGCAAAACACCAGCCTCGTCATTACCACCGGCGATATGTAGCTGTAGCTCCGCACTCCAGAGTATTTGCACCTAGCAAGTAACGACTTCGCACATGAAAACAAACACAGCGAACGTGTATTTCCGCAACCTTTGACGAACCATGTTTGTTCCATCGCTCCTACAAAGAGATTGTCCGAACACAGAGATAAAGATAGATGGCAGTTGCACAACGTCCTGGTCGCGCGGTCGTCCCATGGCAGTATCACTGTGTCAGCATTTTTGCACTTCGGACTGACAACAAGCCATCGCCTTGCGTCTCACAGCCTTCTCTATACGATGCGCAGCCTCTACGTCCTTTTTGTATCTTTCGTTTCCGCGTTCTTTTGCGTTTCGGGTTTTCGACGTCGCTGGGATTCTCTTGATGCCTGCTCTCAGTTTATTCGCTTTGCCACGTGGCTGTGCTTTTCCCAGTACCGCTCCGTCAACCCAAACATGTTTTCCCCACCTCTTTGAAGATTGGCTTCATCATTGCCGTCGCCATTAATCGGCACTGAAGGAGGAAAAGACCAGCTTCTCAGAGCTGCAGCACTGGACGTCAGCTTGATGAAGCAGAACGTTTACTGCCGCAGGTAATAGCTAATCTGTATTCGCTGACTGGCTTACTCTGAGTTCGCGGGCGAGTTTGCTGGTAGCGGTACGAGGTCAAGAGGAGGGGCATGCGTAGCTTTGTTGCATATGTGCAGCAACCACAAATCTGCCGTTATGCGCAACGCAAGCTACAGAAGCCAATGACCACAATTGCGGTGGTCACAAGATACTGAGGGGAGCTAAACGAGCTAAACGAGCAGTTGAGTGGGCCAAGCCGGCAGAACCCCAACATGCCCCCGCGTTTCTGTCTCCACATCTCTCATTGTTCACACAAAGTGGCGGCCCGGTCATCCTGCAGTATGCAACGAAACCGAATGCCGAGAGTCGGCACATATGTTGAGGCGCATTGCCATTTCCGAAAGCAACCTCATCTTGCGAGAAAATATGGACAGCAACGTCTACAACACTGTCGTCAAGAGTTCCTAATGAAAAGAGGGCTCACATGGCAGAAGCTCGTACAGCTCCAAAGGAATAAGATATTGGGGTTTTCGGAGTCTTTCGGCAATGTTGCACCGAGCCTGTGCCAGAGCCGCAATCGGTATTCTCTTAGCTCTGGGATGCCACGTGCAAGTACCTATCGTGAACAATCCTACCCAGGATTCCTCATACCAGTTCCGGGCAATGGGCTTTCCATACCGAGATGCCTTTGTTTTCTTCCCTGCATGTAGTCCGTCTCGAGTTGCCAGTCTCACCATCCAGGACGCAACCTGTGAGTGTAACATGCGACCTCACATGGATCCAAGAATTAAGACAGGGTAAATTGGATTTAGATTACGCCCGTTTGAGGCCTCCCGGACACTTTCGGTCGATCATCGGTAGGTCTTCGACCCAGTGATTGGAGAGTTCGTTTACCAGTTTACCCGGTGCCGAACATCTACCTGGAACGCCCAGGCGCTTGACCCCGGACAGATGTTCCTTCGGTATTGCGGGTGCTATTCTCCGCTCCTTCTCACGCAGATGTCCAGTTATCTGGGGAAGAGCCGAGATATGGGGATTGCTACCCTTGGCGGGGATAGTATAAGGTCGGGCCCTATGCCATTGCAGACGCTCGCCAGCGCTACTCAGCCTTTGCTCACTCGACAACATGGCGATCATCAAGGCCCAAGATGGTACCTCCGATCCCATTATCACCCGCATGGTCGCGGAGGATAAGGTATAAATCTTCACACGATATTGTCTGTCTATTCTAACGGAGTACAAGGTCAAATGGTTCAAGAAACCCAACCTGCGTCTTATGTATCTCTGGCTCTTCTTATGCTGCATGGGCGTGGAGATGACCTCTGGATTCGACTCACAACTGATCGGCACGCTGCAATTCTCGCAACCATTCAACAAATGTAGCCCAACCTAATCACAAAGCTTGTTGAATTGTGAAGCTAACACACACAGTCTTCGGTGGCGGCTATCAGACCAAAGACTCTAAGGGCGCCTTGAAGTACGATATCGAACCTGGCATTCTTGGCTTCATCTCGTCATGCTACCAGCTCGGTTCTATTCTTGCAGTGCCTATTGCTCCATGGATCAACCGGAAATATGGGAGGCGATGGTGCATCATGATCGGCTCGCTGACGATGGTCGTTGGAGCCATCCTGCAAGGTTTCGCTCAACACAGTAAGCAAAAAAGTCACCGACAGCATGTTAATCCACGCACTCACTTTTTATCAGTTGGCATGTACATCATTGCTCGTATGATACTCGGTGTCGGTATTTTGCTCGCCATCATCGCAGGCTCCGCACTTATCGGAGAGCTGGCCTACCCCAAGGAACGCGCAACTATGACCTCGCTCTTCAATGCCTCTTACTTCATTGGATCGATCGTAGCTTCTGCAATCACTATCCGTACCACAGATATAGTGGGAAACTGGAGCTGGCGTATCCCTTCTCTTCTTCAAATTTGCCCTTCAATGCTCCAGATTTGCACGGTGTTCCTCCTGCCAGAGAGCCCTAGGTGGCTGATTAGCCAAGATCGTGACGATGAGGCTTTCGCTGTGCTTACAAAATACCACGCGGAAGGCGACGCCGACTCTGTACTCGTCAAGGCGGAGATGGCGCAGATCCGATCTACCATCAAGCTCGAGATGGAACAATCCAGCGGCAGTTGGCTCGACCTTTTCAAGACCCCCGGTATGCGTCGCCGTACCCTGATTGCGGGTTTCCTTGGTCTCTTCACCCAGATGAGCGGCAACACTCTTCTCTCATACTACCAGAACCTGCTCTTCGAGCTCATCGGCTACACGAGCAATTACGCCAAGACGCGCATCAACATCGCGAACAACTGCTGGAGCTTGATCAACGCGACGATCATCGCGCTCATTGTCACGCGCTTCCGCCGCCGATGGATGTTCATGCTCTCTGCCGGCTCCATGGTCATGGTCTTCATGAGTATGACCATCTGCTTTCAGACACTGGAGCACGCACGTGACAACGGAATCGACAACAGGTCTGCCCAGCTTGCAGCGCTATTCTTTTACTTCTCGTACTCGCCTTGCTACAACATCGGCAACAACTCGCTCACCTACACCTACCTTATCGAACTGTTCCCCTTCGCGCAGCGTTCAATGGGCATTGGATTCGAGCAGGCCTTCGGAAAACTGGCTGGCTTCTTTAGCGTCAATGTCAACCCGATTGCGATGAAGGCGATCAGCTGGAAGTTCTTTGCCATCTACTGCGGCTGGATCACGTTCGAGTTCTTGTTTGTCTACTTCATGTACCCTGAGACCTATGGGCGTACGTTGGAGGAACTCACATTCCGTAAGTCTCATGCTCGATTTGTTGCAAATGCACAGATGCTAACAGCGAAACAGTGTTCGAAGACAAGGCCCTCGCCGACAAGGCTGTCCAGGCCGTCGAGAAGCAGGTGAACGAGGCCCACATCCATGATGGCGAGGAGGGCGAAAACAAGTCGCACATCACGACCGTCGAGCGTGCTCTCTAGAGGCTTTGGAGCCATCAGGCATTGCTGGCATCAGTGGTTTGCATACTGCGCGGCATATGCTTTGGATCTTGAACAACTGGAACGCATGAAACGTGTGCCCAGTGGATTAATGGATCTCTTTTGACGGTATTTGCGTCATCAACCAGCATCGTTGCTCTTTTACGTGATCGACATGTATTGTGCCGTGAATCCTACATCGCCGGACAGTCCCAACACAGGTATCCTCCGGGTTCTTAGGGTTACCCTTGCTACTACACTGGCATACCTCCAAGCACCGAAAACAAAGCCCTCCTCAAGTAAATATATGGACTAAGATCCACTTCACCTGCTTTACCCACAGCCCCTCTCCAGACCCTTCCGTAACACAACCCACCATTCATTAATAAACGGCCCCCATCCAGCTCCGCCCCGCGACCAATCATCCACCCCGCCATCTCATCGTCTCACCCCCGCCAGCCACACCGCAACCAGCAGCCACGCACCCATTGGCGAGTGCTCAGTCAGCCACGCGCGTGCCCGTCAGCGACACCCTCACGATGGACGCGATCTGTCCTGGCTATAACAAGGAATGCAAAGAGCGGCGCTGCAACTCACTCACCATGGTGCAGCAGATCCTTTGTCGATCTGTTCACTGGCTTGCTTCATAGGACGATTTTCCGAGGTGGATCTTGTTAGATTCTTGTTCGACGACGCTCGAACCATGCACCCCGCCACCCCGTTCAAAGACATAGCGTACGCGGTGGAGATCCCACTGGTGGGTCTCGCGCTGGGAACCGTCGTGCTGAGGGCATGGTCGCGGCTGGCCGTCAAGGGCCGGCTTGCCGCCGATGACGGGGTGTTGCTTCTGGGCACGGTGCGTAGCTGCTTAGATCCCCCCTGCGAGGGTTTTCCCATATGGCCGAGTCGTGCTGATGCCCGGGACCTTAGTCTTTTGCCATCGTGCGCACCGTGATATCGTGTGCGAGCGCAAACGATCCCCCGGGATTTGATCGCAGAGGGTGGGTGCTACGCGTGCACTGTCTCCGCTCTGTTGCTGATGCCCCCCCGTCCAGGCCCCGTGAGGCGCGCGAGGTGCTGTTCTACCAGCACGTGTTCGAGCGCCGGGTGGCGTATCTCTGCGCTGTGACGCTCATACGGGTGTCGATACTGCTATCGTACCTACGCATCTTCCCCGTCACGCTGGTGGCTCTGCGGAAGTGCTGCTACGCGCTGTTTGTCCTCGCGATAGCGCTCTTCGTCACTGTTGTAAGCATCCTGATAGCTTCCTGCGCCGACATCTACGCGCTCTGGACCCCGGAGTGGCGCTCCTTCACCGGTTCGCATTGTTTCAGCTCGCCGGCATACAGCTACACTGCGGCGGTGGGCGACTGCATGACGGATCTTTGCATATTCCTGCTTCCAAAGCCGTTCGTTCTGTCCTTGAGCCAAGTGCGGTTGCGGCAGCGGTTCACTATGGCAGTTGTCTTTGCATTGGGGGTGATAGTCTGCGGTGTTGCGCTCGTGCAGCTTCCTTTCATCATGCGCAGACAGAAGCACGCGATGTATTTTGGCTCTGCGATCAACGTGTTGGTGGCGATACAAATTTCGCTCGCGATTGTGGCGGCCAGCTTGCCGGACCTCAGAGCGCTAGTAATGTGTGTGAGGAGGAAGAGGGAGGACGGTTCCAGTAGTGTGGATTCTGGATGAGGATCGCCGCGTTTAATACAGCTTCGTGTATATTGCTTTTTGTTCACAGACCATCAGAGACTTGTCGGTCAGTCACGGGGAATCCATGATCTGCTTATTCACTGGAAAGGGAGACCTTAGCAGCGTGGATCAGACTTGGCAAGATCTCCACTGCTGGCGCCAGCAACGATGGGAGCAGCACAAAACCACCAAATGCAGCTCACCGGATGTACCGCTCATCGGTACCGATGTTCACAAGACCAGCTCAACCATCGTCAGCCTTGCTCCACGTTGCCGACGCAGACTTCCGATCATTAGCGCGGCTAGATCTCCCGCCTCCGCACTTCCGGGATTGGCTCCGCGAACGTGGTTTCTGGTTCCTGATCGACGGCTATGGGTATAGCGCGGAGCTTACTGTTAGTGTATCAGCGCCGTGCATGAGCTGGATGGTGGTCGTGGAGCTGGATGGTGTTGGCGCCTTGCCGAGGTGTGATGGTATAAAAGGTGTTGATGTTTGGGCCTTTCTGTAGCTCTGAATCCATACGTTGCAACCGTGTGGCTTTGAATCTGGGCGAACTGTTGACATGGCGGATACGTTTGATTTTGTTGTTATTGGAGGTAGTCAAGCCTTTGTCGCAGCGTTCCTTCTCTACCCTTTGTTCCGCACCGATCACGCTATCTTACCTCTTTCTCACCGCCACCCCTCTTTTGCACGCATCGTGAGCTGACGTTCCCTCTCAGCGGGCACATCTGGCTGCCTACTCGCGCACCATCTCGCCAACTCGCCTGCCAAACCCACTGTCCTTGTTCTTGAAGCGGGCACCCAGCCCTCAGGCGACTTCCTCGACGCGCCAGCCCATCGCTACCACGCCGCCCTCTTGCGCCCCGACCTCGATCATGGCTACGTCTCCGAGCCCGAACCCACACTCGACAACCGTACCATCGCGTACACCCGCGGCAAAGGACTCGGCGGCTCGTCGATCCTGAATTTCGGCGTATACCTGAAGGGCAGCGCCTCCGATTACGATCTTTGGGCGGATCGCGTGGGCGATGAGGCGTGGAAGTGGGAGGCTGTAAAGAAAGATTATGCAGCGATCGAGACGTACGAGTTCGACGGGTCGAATGAGTATGCGCACTTGTCGAAGCCAGGGGCCGGCGTGCATGGAACGCAGGGGAAAGTCAAGGTGGGCTTACCGCCTCAGCTAGAGAAGGGCGTGCTGGAAGGTATGCAGGCGCTTGTTGATGCGGGTGAGAAGGTAAACTTGGACCCGAATAGTGGTGACCCTATTGGGATGAGCGTGTTTCCGTACAGTTATGGCAAAGACGGGAGGACGACAAGTGCAGTCGCGCACCTGAAGGATGCGGGAGATAACCTGAAAGTCTGGACGGACGCAAGTATGTCGACATTTCTGTGGACTGAAGATGGAGAGAGAGTACGGGGTGTTGTGACCGCCGATGGGAGAAAAGGTATGACGGGCCCAGAATGCCACAGATTGGATTTGGCTGGACTAATTAGCGTCCAGCATATGCCACGAAAGAAGTCGTTCTTTGTGCGGGGGCCATCGACTCGCCTCGACTGCTGCTCGTCAATGGAATAGGGCCCAAGGCTGAGCTGGAGAGCGTCGGCGTCACTGTCAAGAAAGACCTGCCTGGCGTGGGCAAGCACCTGCAGGATCATATGTTGGCCTTCATGAGCGTGGAAGTTGACGGTGCGCTGAACGATCGGTGGGCCTTCGAGTCTGACACGAAGTTGATGGACGAGGCTGCTGCTCTCTGGCAGAAGGACAAGACCGGGGCCTTCGCGCTGCAACAGTCTTGTCTGTGGGGCGGATTCCTCAAACACCCCCAACTCACTTCGTTTCCAGAGTTTGCTGCACTTCCAGCGGCAACGCAGCAGTTCCTGATGAAGGAAGACGTGCCGACATACGAGTTTATCAACAACTGTATAGCCTGGCCGCCAGGCGTCCAGATCGAGGAAGGGAACAGCTATATGACCTGCATTGCGTTCTTGATGAACCCTCAGAGCGAAGGGTCAGTCACACTACGCTCGTCGGACCCGAACGATAAGCCTGCCATTCATCTGAACTACCTCACGCATCCCTACGATTTCCGTATCATGCGAGAGGCCGTACGCTCAGTCTGGACGAAGATCACACAGAACGAGGTGCTGAAGCCGTCGATCAAGAAAACGCTCTGTGGACCAGCCAGTCCGTCCGATGAGGACGTCGATGCATTTGTACGCGATAATGCAAGCACTGTTTGGCACGCCAACGGGACGGTGATGATGGGCAAAGAGGGTGATGAGCATGCCTGCGTAGACAAGGACTACAAAGTGCTGGGCGTCAATGGTCTGAGGGTGGCTGACTTGAGCATCTGCCCAGTAACGACGAACAACCACACGCAGCCTACAGCTTACCTGGTTGGCTACAAAGCGGCGCAGAGAATCATTCAGGAGTACGGGTTGGCTACAGCGAGCCAAGCGAAGGAGGGTGCGATCTTGGCCAAGATGTAGGTGGATAAGCCTGTTAGAAAGCAAGGCTGACAGCGAACCACAGCGACTCGGCCATGGATTAGCTCATGCAGGACGGTGACGCACGATGCACTTTAGTCAGGCACGAGCACGCTTGCAGTGGATCAGGGATACTGGGCGCATCGATTGATTGACAGCGGGAGGGTTGTTGCATGGTGATGATGCTTGCTTGACACGAGAGGTGGCTGGGCTGGTCGCGGTCGTTGCTGGGCGACACGGGCGCTTGTAAACAGCACAGCCAGAGCCCACCTCATTCGCAACAGCATCGTGCGTGCAAAGAAGGGGAAGCTACACATCAGAATAAAATGTCTGTCAGGACAAGCTCACCAAGAGTTGCATCTCGACCAAGTTTATCATTCGCACCTGCAGGTTCCAGGTCTGAGGCCGGCGGATCCCATTGGGCAGTCGTGGTGGTACCAACCTCTTTTTTCCCAACCACCTCCGGGATACCAGCCTCACCAAGTCCAAGTGCCCACTACCTTATTTCCTCCCTTGCTTCCTTGCACGACGTCAACGCTTCCTCTCACATTCACCCACTCGCTCTTTGTTTGTTGCGATCCACGCACAGCAATTGCTGACTCCATTCCATCCGTCGAAGCATCCCACGAGGCTCGCTACGGCTTCCATTCGCTATCACCTGCAGATACGCTAAGATAGCAACCCCGCATCATCTTACCGCTACAACATCATACTCGACGGCCATTGACGAGTTTTCGTGGATATCCGCAAACGACAGCACATTCGAGGAGGCCATCTCACCTTACTCCAGCCCACAATGGGTTTCCTCAAGAGTCTCACACTGCTGGCCCTCACCACATCCACGGCCTTTGCAAAGCCCTATCCAGTCCACGATGAAGAGCTTATGCAGACGCACAACGCGACTCAAAAGCGCGCTGACTGCGCCGGCGTAACCTGCGGCTGGGACAACTGGCTCTGCTGTCCTTCCGGCTCGACCTGCATCACCGATGCTGACCAACAAGCTCAGTGCGGTACTGCAGGCTCAGGTTCAGGCTCAGGCTCAGGCGGATGGGCGTACTACACCACGACATACGTTGAGACCCTAGGCGCTGTGACCAAGACCAGTATTGGGTCTTCCTACACCGGCGGCCAAGCAGCAACCACAGGAGCTGCCAACCCTGGGTGCGCAAACAGTGCGCAGACCTGTGGATCCGTGTGCTGCGACTCTGGTCTATACTGCTACGATGCAGACAAGAGTGTATGCAGGGCGATTGCTGGTGGCAGCTCCGGTGGCATCTTGCCCACCGTATCTGCATCTGCGCCTGTTCGACCCACACAGTCGTCATTTGTTGTCATCACCTACACCGGCACACCCACCGCGACAGGCCCCTTCCAGACTCCCGTCCCCACCGGCGCAAACGGCTCGCTCACCGAGACTGGCGCCAGCAACGGCCTCTCTGGTGGTGCCATTGCTGGCATCGTCATCGGTGTTCTCCTGGGCATCTTGCTGCTGCTCCTGCTCTGCCTCTTCTGCTGCGCTCGCGCCCTCTTCGACACTCTGCTCGGCATCTTGGGCATCGGCGGTAAGCGCAAGCACACCCACGAGGAGACGACCTACATCGAGGACCACCACCACGCTGGCGGCGCTGCAGGTGGCAGGTGGTACGGCCAGGGCCCCAGCAGGCCGAACCGACCCATGAGCGAGAAGAAGAGCGGCTTCGGAAAGGGCATGGGAATGGCGGCTGCGCTCGGCGGACTGGCCCTTGCGCTGGGGATGAAGCGCAAACACGACAAGGAGGACAAGAGCACCACCGTCAGCGGGTCGTCGTACTACTACTCCGACTACACTTCTAGCAGTAAGTTCAGCTAAGCACTGTTCGATTGGGGTCAAACGCTAACAAACTCAAAGGCAGCGCAAGTTCGGATGATCGTCACACCCGCCACACAAGACAGTCGAGCAGACGGTAGAATCCACTGGATTCCCCGTTGTTCGCCATGTAGTGTGACTTGTACAAATCTTCTTTTCTCCCTTTTTCTTCACGACTTCAGGTCGACAGTTTTCATAACGCGGGCGGGCTCATGGCATTGCGCAGCACCCACGGGGCTGCTTTGGCGTTTTTGGCGTATGCTTTACGATTTCACGAAAGACGATTCACTTCACGAGCAATGGATCAAGGTGGTAATGGGTTCATGGAGGATAATGAACGGGAAAAGGGGACCACACGAGCTAGGATGGATGGAACGGATCTGTATATGAAGCGCACCGCACCGTTTCGATGGCGGTATCGATTACCTTATTTCAACGCGAAGTTGATTATTCTCCACGCTCGTTTGCTCTGCATCGTGCTTTCCACCCTCCCCCCCCCCTTTCCCGATGAAATCCAGAAAGACTAAGAGCGCAAGTCGAGCGCGCAGGCAGGTGATTCGGTCCAGCATATGTCAAACGCAAGGTCCAGAGCCAACACGGCCCCATGCCACAAACACCCCCCCCCCCCCAATCAACATCAACGACGCTCCTTGGACGGGCCACTGTGCAGTGCAATCGAAGAGCCATGAAACAATGTCTCTCCACACGCAACATTGTGCGAAGGTGGGATTGGGGTTTGCCCGCACAACGCCCGTCTCTTGTCTTTCTTTCACTTCGCTCGGCGCGCGCACAAAGGTCCACACACCGTGTTTGCACAACGCGCGAAGCTTCCATCCACCTCATCTCATCTCATCTCCCCTCCCCGCCCACCGCGGTTGTTCCTCCTTCCTCTCGCTAGACCGGATTGTGAGCAGCCGAAAAAGGTAAACTGTCTTCCATATACCCTTTCCATTTTTTTCCATATCATATCATATCACTTCACTTCACTTCAGATTACATCACACGCACCGTGTTATCAGTACAGATCAAGGACGAGAAGCAGAGCAGAGCAAATGAGTTCGATGATGTCTTGGCGGACGAAACTGGAGGCGAAAAAGCCCGCTTTTAGGGTTGTGAAGCGCAAGAAGACTTTCATTGCGTGCAACGGGCGCGATCGTGGACTGACGCAGCACCAGCAGGCGTGGGCGCGGTCGCTGTCTGGATCGCTCTCCGGGTGGCGCGCGAGGACGTGGTATCACCGGGCGCGGGGGCTGGCGGACTCGCGGCACGAAGAGGAGGTGGAGGCGCGGCGGGGAGCTGAGGGGGAGGAGCGAGCGGAGCAGCGAGTCACGGCGCGAGTTGAGCTTGGCGCTGAAGCTGGTGATGAGGAGGAGGAGGAGGAGGAGGATGCTGGCACTCCCGCTGGAGATGGCGGAGACGGAGAGGAGTTTGAGGAAGAAGAGGACCTGACGGATGAAGCGAAGGCGGCCGCCTGGGCTGACAAGGCGAGACAGATGCACCTCGCGGGTATGGGGAGCAAGATCATGATAGGCTGGGATCCGGTCAAGAAGACGTATATCCGTAATTTCGAGATGGAGGAGTGTCTCACCCGCCTCGCGGCTGCGCGTCAAGCCGCCTCCAGCGAGGGTAGCGACGACGAGGAGGGTGAGGAGAACGAATCCTCAGACGACGACGGGGAGGGCGAGGCTGCGGAAGTGAATGAAAACGACGCAGAGGTTTCCTCTTCACACACATCGCACACTATGTCTTCCACTCAACCGACTTCGGCAACGTCGCAACCGCCCTCGCCCACATACCACACCTCTCCGCCGCCACCGCCACCGCTAATCGTCGACTGGCGGGCCAAGGCGCGCATCGGAGTGGAGAAGAAGAATCTGTCGGTCACGAAAGGGTGGAGCACTCTGACGTGGAACCAGAAGTCCAATATCAACGAGCGGTACCTGGTCCTGGAGGATGATGGGGTGGATATCCAGGCGATGCGGGAGCGCAAGGCGACGAGCGATGAGGTTACCGCGTTGATTCTCGCGCGTGCTGCTGCTGCGGGCGAAGGTGCTCAGACTGCTCCAACGGGGTTGCCAACCTTCATGCCGATCAACGGGCCTGGTTCGGGATTCCAACCGTCTCTCCGCGCGAGCGGTGGCGCTGGATCCGCTGCTCCCGTCACTCCAGACAACGAAGGTACCACGCAACCGTTCTCCCTGAGTGAGCCCTACCGGCCCCAGCCCTCCCACGCGCGGAAGCGAAAGCGCTGGCACGACGCCCACCCCCAAGACGCAGACGACGCGTCAAACAAGAAGAAGAAAGTGGAGGCGAACCCCACAGACGAAGTCCTCGCAGCGCAATCCCTCGACGAGATGAAGCAGAAGCGGCTCCGTGGCGTTTTCCGCCCCGCTCGCTCGGTCCACGGCGAGGGGGATTCCATCTCGCGCGTCGTGTTCGTCCATGCGGGTGAAGAAGGCCGGGAGGTCTACGTGTCGACCCGCGGCTTCGACCACGTGATGAGCGAGGTGCGGTTCTTAGCCAACGCGGATGGTGCCAACGGCGAAATGACTCTGCACGATCCCGACTTCGATCCGGAATTATCGTACGGCCTTTCAACCATGGCAGGTGTCACCGTGGCCACATACGGGCTGGACGGTACGGTGGTGCACGGCGAAACGCAGGTGCTTGCGGGGCTATTCAAGATGCTGGGGGAGGAGAAGCTGTTGCATCGCACTGGGTGGGAGTGGGATGGATTGGTGTTGCGGGCCGAGGGCGGGCTGGATTGGGAGCTGAGCGGGGAGACGCAGGGGGTGTTGCGCGAGATTGAGGAGATGCTTCGAGAGGGTAAGCGTGAGGGTGTGGAGGTTTTGGTTGGTGTAGTGTCTGCGTGATGGGTGTGAGTCTGTTGTAGGTGGGCTGGCGAGTGTTGTACTTTTAGAATGATGGTCGTTGTGTCAATACCTACACAGAACATTTGAATGTTAGATATGGGATATCCACCAGGTGTAATTGAAAGTTAAACTTTGCTCGTTGCTTCCAATTGTTGTGTCTCTTACATGTGATCTTCTCAAGACACCATCTCAACGCAGTCCTGGGGCGGGTGCGTACCTGAGATGGACCATGTATGCTGGCGATTAAGTGGTTGACAGTGGAAGAGGAGAGGCTGCGAAGGATGGCTGGATAAGGACTAGGCTCAGGTTCCGTCCAGGACAGGCAAGGCTCGATGCGGGGGATTGTGGGGAAGCTTGGGCGTTGGGGTCTGCCCTCCCATCTGTGCAGATTATCGAAAGTAGGTACGGTATGCTGAAATGGTTGAAGGAAGCGGTGGCTTGATGGGCCTCGTTTGGCGCATCTTGTATCTAGTTGCTCGACTGTTTGATCTCGTTTTTTTGTCAGTCTAAGAAGCCGGACGCGCTGCCACGAGCTCCCCAATCCCAAGCTACCTACCATGGCGTGCCCCTCTTGGACGCCTCGGTTGCCCATATCCAGGCTCGCGCGTCTATGCCAATAGGTAGCTCCCATTCGAGTCAACCATGACACCACCAAATTGCCGCAAAGGAAGCAAGCGCCGGTGTTGTGCAAGCCACGAGGGATGGGGTTGCGAGGCCAAAGCAAGGCAAGGCAAAGTCTCACAGCCGCTCGTGCCGTTTCAACATGATTTCTGAGGAGCACAAACTCGACGACGGCGACGACAGCACGTGCAGCGGTGACATTCACCCAGACAGCATCTGTAGATCTGCGTGCGTGAAGAAGCTGCCCTGCAGGACCCTATCTGTTACAAGTGCGTCGCGCCTCCGTCCAAACATGCCGCTAGGAGGGCGTGAGCGTGGGTCAGGGGAAACGAAACGCCAAAAGTGGAGACGAGCAGCATCGCTCTACCTCACCTCGCACATGCGCTCATCGCCAAGCCGTCCTGCTTATTCCCTTTCCAGCACAACACAACTCCAGACCGCATCTATCTATTGGCGTCTGGCATATTTAAGCAAAGCGGCGCCCTTTATTGCCGCAGCCCCATTGCCCTCGTCAGCGTGAGCAGGCTACCCACACACGTTCCTTTCCACACGCGACACATCCTCGGCGGACACACAGCGTCAGCGTCCTGCAATTGCTCGCCTGACACCAGCCTTGCCGACACCCGTCTTAACCACCACCTTGCATACACCACACTGTTGTGAATCTGCGAGTGCCCCGCCCAAACTGCCTTGTAAACGCCCCATTAGCCCAGGCTACAACGAATTCATCCATCGCGACACCCACCGCCCAATCCTGCCTCGCCATCCCTCACGCCCACCGCTCCCACCATGCCCTCCCAGCGGCGCACGCGCACCTTCGGGCTCCTCTTCCTCATCACCATCATCGTGATCCTCTACACAACACGCAGCGGCACGCAAACCCACGCCTCGGACTTTTACACCAAAACGCAAGAAGCGCTGCAGCAGCACGAATTCGCCGAGGCGGCGCGCCAGCGCGACGCAGACAGCGTGGGCTCGCGGCTGAGAGCAGCCGAGGAGGCGGCCAAGAAGATGGCCGATGAGAAGAGCGCAGAGTACCACAAGGCCGTCGAGGGCGCGGGCAAGGACAAGTCCGTGGCCGGGCGCGTCAAGCTGGATGGGGACAAGGCGAGCCCCGTGCCTGGCGTGGCGGCGCAGGGCGGTCGGCCGCGGGACCAGCAGCCCGTCGGGGGCGAGACGGCCGAGGACCACGATGTGGAGATTGAGTTGAATGCCATTTTGAAGAAGAGTCCCGGTACGCTCACTCCCTTCCCCCCCCCCCTTTTTTTTCCCCCCCAAACTAACAAAATGTGCACCACAGTAATCATCTTCTCCAAATCCTACTGCCCCCACTCGGCCCGCGCGAAGAAAATCCTCCTCTCCAAATACTCCATCACCCCGGCCCCGTACGTGGTCGAACTCGACCAGCACCCCCTCGGCGCCCGCCTGCAGGACACCCTCGCGCACATGACGGGCCGCCGCACCGTGCCCAACGTGCTGGTCCAGGGGAAGAGCATCGGCGGCGGCGACGACGTGGCCGACCTGGACGAGACGGATACGCTCGTCAGCACGCTCAAGAAGCTCGGCGGCACGCGCATCGCCGACGTGCTGAGGAAGGAGGGCGCCCCCGCCGCGAGGGAGATGAGGAGGAAGAGGGCTTAGGAAAAAAGTGGCCGAGTAAGTGCGGGGGTTTGCTGGAAGAAGCGAGTGAGGTGCGGTTTTTGCAGCGGTTTTTTTTCTGCGTCGAGAATTCCGGGGGGGGGGGGGATAAGAGTAGGAAAGGTTTTACCGAACTGTTTTTCTTATTGGATTGGACAAAGGCATGGATATACCCTTGATAGCTGTTATTGGATGGACGCCGCTGACGCGCGAAAGCATGTCTGTTTTCTGTATACATATTCCAGTGTTCATTGATTGTTACGGTTGCAGTCTCCACTTGCGCGCTCGTCTCGGTTCTTAGACCTTGGATGCTACTGTACCCAGCAGCAATCTTTCCTGCGCGCTGCGTCAAACCCTGGACGCCAAAGCACTAGATATGCCTGCCTATCGTCCACCTTGTTTCCTTGTCCACGCCCCGTCCGCGTCGCGTATCACGCCACTGTTCACTTCTTCCCGTTACCATCACCCTGGCCATCGGGACGATTCCCCAAAACGCCCGCGGCGCCCTCCTTCCTGCTGAGAATCTTCCTCGGCGGCGGCCAAACCCCCGCCCTACCGCTCACGCTGGTCGCCTTCTCGCCCTCACCCCACGCCGCCGACGTCTTCCCGCTGTTCTCCTTCCAGGCATCCTTCTTCAGCGGCCCCATCGGAAACGAAGTGCTCAAAGACGACGGACTATTCGGCACCGAACCCCTACCCTTGTTCTTCTTCCTCCCACCGTGCGACTCAGCGACCGTCCACGCGCCCCCCTCCTTCCTGGCCTTCTCGCGCTCCGCCTCCCTCTCGGCCCTGACGCGCATCTCCGCCGCCCTCTCACGGTCTGCCTTCTCCCTAGCCTCGCGCCGCACGCGCTCCTCGCGGACGCGCTTGTCGTTCTCCGCCTTGTATCTGGCGGCCTGCTCGCGCGCCGCCTCCGCCGCCTCGGCCTCCGCTTGCTCCTGCGCGATCCGCTCCATCAGCTCAGCCCGGGCTTCGGTTTTGATGCACACCCAGCAGGGGAAGTGGGATTGGCGCTCGCCCGGCTCGGTGGTGGCGATGTCTTTGCACACCGTGTTGCTGATGAAGCCTTGGTGGCACATTTCGATGTAGCGCCAGTCCGACTGGTGGGTGCACGTGTGTAGCTTCTTCCAGTATTGGCACATGGTGGGTGGGACTTTGGGGTCTTAATGACGGTAGGTGAAGTGTTCATAGTAATTACCTTTTAGCTATCTAGAGGCGCTATTACGAGATGACAAATTGGTAGATAGTGCGGTAGTAAACGAGTGTGCTGATGAAAGAGCGTGGTGGTGAGTGGGTGAGTGAGTGTGGTGGTGGATCAGTCTAATGTGGTGGTGAAGTAGTGACGACTGAGAGCCTTATAAACACTCCACAGCCAAGGTGAATGCGGAGGCAGGTGAGAGTGATGAGAAGCGACAGCGACGGTGACCCGCTCTTTCCCTCGTCGGCAACCCTCCAGGCAAGCAACTCTCCGAATTTCGGCCTCAGTCGTCGAGATGGGAAGGCACTGTTGATCTCGGCAAAGATGGAACAATCTGAGCAGGATTGCGATGAAAGAAAAACGTCTTACTCTCTCAACCCCTCAAATCTAAATGTCGCCGTATATACATACACCCCCAGGTGCTTGCGTCTCACGGATCTCATCAAATAGATCAGGTTTGCACCCACACCGGAGCAATGTTTGCTCGGTTCACCAGGGTTATGCTATTCCAGTTCGATACTTCCTCGTTCCCCGGGAGTCGAGCAACGTAAGACCAAACTTCGCTTAAGCGACCGCTCGCAAGCGTGAGAGAGGACTACATACCACGTGATGTCAAAAGCACCCTCTTTCCCCAGAGCCCTGAGCGCTCGACCCATCATTTGTGCTCGCTCTCGTATTCGACCTATATGCATCGCGTTGGAATCATACGATACCTGGCTGGACTGGGTATGGAATGAAGCTTTACCATGATAACCGGTTTCGCACTCGGTGGTTTGTAGTCAACTAGACACGAAGCAGCTCCGCGTCTCAAGTACTGCCAGTCAGAGTGATTTCCCTCCACTACACATTCACATGTTGCATGATTGCTTCACAACCTCAAGCTCCCTTGCCATATCCATGCAGAATCTGCCGAAGTCTTTAGGGATGTGCAGACTCACTGCGGCTCACTATATATCTCCATGCACTTCTCCCTGAACAGTGCCTCCAGCCCAGCTGCATTCAAACGCTGAACATCCCACGCGCACGACTCGCCCTCGAAGTGCTCAGCCAACGAGCTCAGATGGCCAAAGGACATTCTACATCCCTCTTCGCGGCAGAGAAACGGCATCAGAACGCCGTTGCCCATCCACTCGTTGACTTCCTTGCTGCTGATGCGTTTGGTGCGGATCTGCGCGTGGATGTCAAGATCCATGTATAGCGGAGAGTACCACCACTCGCCGAGCGCCTGTAAGAAGACCGAGGGGTCGTCAAACTTAGTGCACTTTTCGGACTCGAGATGCTTGATGAGGGTAGAGAAGGTGCGCATGGAGAGTCCGCAGGCCCAGCAGGGGATTGCAGCAGCTGTGTGCTTGGTCATGTGCTGAGGGTGGTCAGTATGCTCGAACTGGTACTGGTTGAATCGTACTTACGATACGCAGATCGATCTCGTGCGGAGTGGAGAAGTCGCACTCATTACAAGCAAAGCACTGCTGCAGGTGGCGTGCGAGTCCGCCTTGGCCTGCGCAAGGCTCGCGACAATTCGGGCAAGATACTGGCAAGTTACAGTCCTCTTGATGGCGAAAGAGCTTCGTCTGGGAAGGGAAGATGAGTTTGCAGCCATCACACCGAAAGTGATCCTTTTGGTGATGTGCCTCCAGAGCCTCGTTGTCTGGACCATCGAAGTCGCAGCCTGGCTGTAGGCAGTGTTTGTGAGCTAGTCGTTGGATTCAGTAAGCTAATATCTGCATTCATGGCCATTCGTCCAATTACCTGTAGTAAGACGCCAGTGTTTGTCGCGCTCCTCTTGCGACCGGAAGGGGCGCTTGCATGTCATGCACCAAGTGTGCTTCTTCGTTACCTTGAGGTGCCTATTCAGCTCCGCCTGGCTATTGAAGCCGAGCAGACAAGTCAAGCACGCGAACCGATGATCGACATGGTAGTTGTTCTCGAAATGATTCTTGAGGCCCCACTCGTCCTTGAAAGCGCTGAGGCACAGATTGCAGAAAATGCCGTGACCGCGGGTGTTGTCGACGTGATTCTTAAGTCCGTTGCGATCTTTGAAGACGCGAACGCAGAGGTTGCAGTAGTTGACGTGGTCTCTGTCTGGAGCTTGCTTCACGTGGCTCTGTAGTGCAATCTTGGTCGCGAACTTGAAGTTGCATACGCCGCACCAGTTCTCACGAGGGTCAAATGGCTTGTCATTGATACTGGTAGGGTTAGAATCGGAGGTTGTACGCTGCTGCAAGCCCGCATCTCGACGAGGAAGTGATCTTGGGCCATCCTTGATGATCAGTGTTCGAAGTGGAGTCGCAACTTCCGGTGCTGCTGGATCGCCTCGCTTCTTGACGCTTTGCCATGGCATAGGGTTGTCCGCAACCTGGTTCAGAAAGGGATTCTTGGCAGGATCTTCAGGTGGAGGGGCCTCAGGGAGGTCCAAATCGCCCTCGCGGAACGTAGAATACCGATTGCCGTCCTGGACAACCATTGTTGGTGTTGCGTGTGAGTAGCAGAGGTGGGCGGAAGGTGGGACAAGAAAGCTTGCAGCTACGAAACGTCGAGCTGGCAGTCACGATGAGGCTGCCTGCTTGTTTGTGTATAACTTTATGGGCCTCTACGTGCGTTGGGCCAATCAAAGGCATGCTCCAGGCAGTAAAGCCCGGTGTTACGAAACGGGAGCAGACATTTGTGGTACCACCTAAGTGAAAGTGAAGGCAAACGGCATGACGCGTCGCTTCCAATCAACGAACGCAGATCATTTTAGAAAGCGTGTCTGGCACACGCATGCACGCTTTGTTACAGCATACGCTTGTCGAAGAGACAGCATATATAAGGGGCCATGAACAAAGAGCAACACAGCATTGTGCGTCTCATTGATCAGCGTCTGCCAGCCATACTACGATTCTATGTTGTTAGTGGATTCCACATGTATGCTATAGTAAAACCGGTTATAGAAGTGCGACTTTTGATTTATTACTGTTCATTACTTATCTTATACTGACTTAGATTCCAAGCGCCTTGGCGAGAGCCTCTCCAACACCTGTTGCACTCGCGGGGTTCTGTCCAGTGATCAAGCGTCCAGAGACGACGACCTTCTCGGCCCAAGGCTCGGCAGCCTTGACAAACTTTCCTCCAGAAGCCTTGTTCAACGCATCCTCAGGGAGGAAAGGCACGGCCTTGGTCAGACCAGCTTGCTCTTCCTCAGCGTTGGTGAAGGCGGTGACCTCCTTGCCGGCAACCAAGAGGCTACCGTCCGAAAGCTTAGCGTCGTAGAAGACGGCGGGCGCGTGGCAGACGGCAGAGACGATCTTGTCGGCCTCCCAGAACTCGCGGATCAGCTGCTGGGATGTGGGGTTGTCGACAAGGTCGAACATGGGTCCGTGGCCGCCAACGTAGAAGATGGCGTCGAAGTCTTTGGCCTTTCCGACGAACTGGTCCAGCTTCTGTGTGTTCTTCCAGACGGACTCGTTGTTCTTCAAGAAGTTGACGGAGACATCGTCCTTGGCGGCCTCGACCGAGGCCGGGTCGAGAGGGGACTCACCGCCCTTTGGCGACGCGACTGTGATCTCGGCCTTGTTGTGCAGAACGTGGTAGGGATGGGCCAGCTCTGGCAGATACCATCCAGTGGGCTTGTCAAGGTTGCCCAACTTGTTGTGGGAGGTGAGAACGAAGAGGATCTTGGGCGCCATTTTGAGATTGTTGTGAGTTTTTGAAATGTTGTGTGACTTGAATTGCAATTGAATGGGTGTGAGAGTGCTGAGAAAAAGGCTCTTGCAAGCTTCTTATGAGCACCTGAGAGGATGATGCTCGCGATCGCCAAGTCGTAGATCTGATGTCATCGTCGCGGGGATCCAGCCCTATACGGTCAGCAAATGCCCCACCACCGCCAGCCTTACCTCCGTACGCATGTTTACGACCGAGGATGCGCAATATTCCGTCGCCGTTTGCTGGCCGGACTACGAAGAATCTCGGGCTAAAGGCATTATTTCGGTGCAGTGCCTAGTCTAGTATGAGCGCAATGGAAGTAACACTGTCTCGGCCCGTGTTTGTCATCAAAGCAGCGGGCTCGAATGCGAATGCTGTCCTCGTGTCATAGGCATGCTTGCTTGCCATATCCCCCGCCCTTCCTTGCCCAGCGCGAGTCTCTATCGTGTGCGAGAACTGAGCGAAGCAGTAGCCCTCATCTCATCTCGTCCCGACTCAGCTCGCGCACCTCTACCCCACTTCTACCTCAGGAGAGTGACAACGTGGCCCCCTTGTGCGAAGGACTGGTCGTTCTCGAGACCTGCTCGACCTTACCATCGCACTCGACATTCTCTCAATGCGAGAAAGGAAACGGTCAAAGATGCGTAGTAAGTACTCCGTCCAGAACGGCGAGGAGGAGGAGCAGTGCGTGAGCGAGACTTGGTGCAGACGGTGCCCGGAGAGAATAGATAATTGGTAAAGATGGGATGGTAATGGCACCTATTCGAAAGGAGCATTTATAGCTGTAGGCGCAGGAACGTAGTAGATTTGATATCTGAGCTCCTCATGCGAACCTCCGCCCACTCTATCCAACTACAAAGCCCCAAATCAATCTAACCTATTCTCCCTCCTCATTCTCAACCACAAGATCCCCCACACTGCCCTCAAGCCCTGTGTCCTTCTTTTTCTTTAAAACCCCCTTCCGCCTCTTCTTTCTCCCCGTATTATTCTCCGCCGTCAGCGCCGGCGCATCCCGAACCCACCTTGCAATGCTCTCCGCTCTCTCCGTCCCAATCAGCTCTTTGTGCGGGTCATCTTTAGCCCAGCGCTTGCTCGCCGCGGGTCTCTCCTTCTCACTCACATCGCTGCCATTGGTGATCGCCGCGGCAGGAGACACTGCGCCGGACAAGACCGCAGCTTCCGCCTCGGCCTCGGCCTTCTCATCGTCGCGGAAGCGCTGCTCGCGCGCGCGCACAGCGCGCTGGAAGCTGTCTTCATCGACGACGCGCTCGTCGGCGAGGGCCTCGAGGATGGCCTCGTGTTTCTGGCGCTCGCGGCGCTGGCTGGCCGTTTCTTTCTTCTCGGGCTGCCTCACGGCGCCACCCCCGGCCCTGGCCACCGTGCCGTTGACAGCAGAACCGTGAGCCTCGGGTTGGCCGCTGGGAGGAGCGCTGGGCCGACACAGCTTCTCCCACGAGGATGAGAGGCCGATCCAGTTTCCCCCGCGGCGCAGGATCTCGACCCAGTCGCTGCGGGCGGGGCTGCGTGCGGAAAGGAAAATGGGGTAGCCGTCGAGGAGGCGGACGAGGCGCGCGGCGTTGTAAGCGTGGCGGAGGAGCTCTTTGGGAGGGGTTTGCAGAAGCGAGTGGACGAGGAGGAGCGAATGAAGTGCCTCGGGAAGGAGAGGGTGGTAGGTCAGAGACTCGTTCGAGGGGATGGGAGAGGGAGGCATATTCGGTGGGGGAGGGTAGGTGGGTAGCGAGGTAGGTGGGACTGAGTCGAAGAGTTGGTTCAGAGTATATACAGGGGGCGGTGGCAGCTTCGGCCAGGCGTGGCGGTCAGGGTTGGTATGCGGCTTCTTGTAGGGGGTGAGGGCGTCAGAGACGGGCGGTGCGCTGGTGGACGACTCCTCGAGCAGGCGGTCGAGCTTGGACTGATAGTCGGAGCCGCCGTTGGCCTGGCTCTGGCTCTGGCTCTGGCTCTGGCTCTGGCTCTGGCTCTGGCTCTGGCTCTGGCTCTGGTACCGCCGCAGGAGCTCTTCAGCAACCTCAGGCGCAATGCCCGGCGTGTAGTCGAAGTGCGACAGAAAGGCCATGTAGTCCCGCAGAGCGCGCTTAGCGTTCTGGCGCACCTGCTTACGGCTCTCTGCCCGCGCCAGTCGCCCCTCTGCCTCTGCGGGCGTCTCGGGCATGGGCTCCTCGCCAGCGGCCACGTGCGCGTCGCGGGCCGCCTTCGCCTCCTCCTGCGCCTGCAGGCCATCCAGGGCATCGGCGACGTGGCGGCAGGCGATGGTGAAGTAGACGCCGGCGCGGTGGAACAGCAGCTGCGTCTCGAGCGAACTGGGCTGGTCCTCGTCGGCGACCTTGACCTCGCTGCGCCAGTCGCGGGCGAGCTGCTCCTGCTGGGTGCGGGCCAGCACCAGCTGGTCGTTGGTGTTGCCATTGCCGTTGCGCTGGCGGTGCTGGGCTTGTGCGTAGCGGGCGGCAGCCAGGGCGTCGGTTAGGTCGCGGGCGCTGTTGGCGTAGTCGTCCTTGAAGAGGCGCGTCAGGGCGCGGGTGCGCAGGGCGCTGCCGTCAGTCGGGCGCTCTTGAACGATGTCGTCCAGCACGTCCAGCGGGGTGCACTGGGCCATCATGCGGCTGGGAATCTTCTCGTGGAAGAAGTGCACGTACTTTGCGTCGACGTCGTTGCTGTTCCGCTGCAGCACCAGCTGGGCCACGTCCTCCAGCGTGCTCGCGCTCTGCATCGTCGCCACGCTCGCCGCGATCTCGTCCAGGCGATAGGCGGCACCCAGCTTGGCCGTCGCCAGCTCGCGCATGCGGTGCTTGCGCTCGCGGCTCAGCTGCCCGCCGCCGCCCACGCCAATGCCCAGCGCGGCCATGGTGTTGCCGTGCAGGCTGCTGCTGCTGTTCAGCGCGGCACTCGTCAGCCCGCTCGCGGCCCGCACGGCCAGGTTGGTGGCCTCGTCGACGTGGCGGCGGATCTTCAGCACGTCGTAGAAGACGGCCGGGTCGATGGGGTGCGGGCGCGGCGACAGGAAGTTGCTGTGCGCCAGCGATTCCAGCATTTCGGGCGGCAGCTGCAGCCAGGGCCCGTGGAAGGACGAGATGTAGCGCCAGTGTCTGCCCGCATCAGTCTGTCTGCAGACCCTCGCTGTTGCCATTGCAGTGCGTCGTCGCCCTGACCTACTTGTTGCGACAGATGATCAGAGCCGACGTCGACGGCTCGCCCGCCGGCTTGCTACTGCCATTGGCATGTCCGCCGGCGCTGGCATGAGAGTCGCCACCGCCGCCGCCGCCTGTCTCTTGCTGCGCGCTCTTCTTCTTCTTGGCCATCGCGTGTCGTCTGTACGTGACGTCTATATCAACAACGAGGCATGCTCGTGGGGAACCGTGTCGCCCAGTGACGTTGGTTCCCACGAAATTCCAGCGTTGCCTTTCCTTCTTATGCCCTAGCGCCGATCACCCACCCGTTCGCGGATTGCCTAGCGCAGTCACTTGTCCCCTGGGCCGGCCTGCGTTTGTCCACACGTCGACGTTGTCGTTGTTCGTGCGTGGTCTTTTTCCTTCTTTGTTGGCGCCACTCATGCTGCCTCATGTTCTTTATTCAGGTGTTGTGTGTTAACATATGAGTGTTTGTGATCTGGTACTGGGTCCCTGCTTCCTGTGGAGGCCTGACCATGTCACATCCCTTACCTTGGCGATCCAACGGCTTTCTTGTGCCCTGACCGTGTCTGGGCAAACTCAACGTCTAGTCATCATGTGTCAGGACTAGACCAAGACTCTTGTTCACCACAACAAACCACTGTCAATATGCTTCGGTACATCAAACAGCTCTCCTTTGACCTCGTCAGAATCAGTAGACGGAAACCTTCCATCCTACCACTGCGGCTCAGTATCCGCTAAAGGCTGTGTACATCCCTATCGAAGGAGATCCCGGTCACTTTTAAGAGAAATCCATCGCCTTGCCTCCCTCCCCTCTCCGTTCCACCCACGCCCCCACATCCTCCCACCGCCGACATGTATGTTCCCTCTCCGTCTGCCCGAGGTAAAATACCCTCGTCTTCGGGCCCTCTTCACCCCCATCCCAGAAGGGCTTCAGCGTCACCGGCGTCAGATCCGCATGGCACATGAGACTCTGCCTCAGCATGTCGAGACAATGGTCCATGTGCATGCGCCGGTATTCTTGTGGCAGCTCCGAGCTTTCCCCGTAGTAGCTGCTGTCGAGGTGCTTGCGCACGGCGTTGAGGCAGTGCAGGCTGTGGAGGACGTCTGGGCCGCCGTAGACGGCGGGGCCGAGCGTGCTGCCGAAGGGGGCGAAATGGATCGTATCGGGCATCTGGGGGTCGTGGTGCAGTGAAGCATTTTCAGATGAGGTCAGCTGAAAGTAGCGTCCTGGAGCTGGTCAGTAGATGGCTTGTGAAGATCGTAAGTACAGGACCATGAGTGAGGGCGTCCCAGTTCGCGTCGATAGTTGGGCTGGGCAGACCGACGTACTGGAGTTGCGATGCGTCGGATACCATATAAAGGGTTCCATTGGGGTGGTCTTTCAGAGAGGAGGTGAAGCGTCGCTGGTCGAGTCCGACAGTGCGGTGCGCATCCAGGAGATCAGTAGCGAAGCCCGTCTCGTATGATCCCGAGCCACTCGACCGAAGATTGCGAACATTCTGTACAATCGAGAAGGCGAGAAGCAAAATGGTGGTCAAGAACCAGAAGTTGATGTCGAAGTATCGTGGACGATGTTGAGTGATATTCTCGAGCTCATCCGCTCCTGTAAGTTTCTCACACTCGCTCTCCGCTATGTCACAGTGGATATGCTTCCTCGGTCGCTGAATCTTGAGACTTGCCAGCATAGTCAAACCTCGTGTAACGTGGCTCGCTGCTCGGATCGTCTGAAGTCTGTCGAGCTTGTAGTGAGGTGCGAGGTGCGAGGTGCGAGGTGCGAGGTGCAAGGTGCGATGCAGCTGTGAGACTACCTGGCGATCTCAATACTTAAGCGTGCTGGTAAAGTCGCTAGACCCTCGAATGAAATCAACACAAAATTGGTGATGATATCGCGCAGAGTCGAATATGAGCGGTGTTTTAGATTCACGATCCTCCGTTTGTTCGGTGCAGCTAGGGCAGTCCTGTGACGATGAGTTATGGATTTTAAGGTTTGCTTGATCTGCACCTCACAGAACAATCGCTTGATCTGTTCCAGTCACAAACGCGCACTCGAGGTAGCGGATGATGTGGATTCCACATGTCGTGCCATGACTGCGTCTGTCTCGTACAGGGCCTGGGAAGAGAAATGTAGCGCCTTGCCATGGCTGACTGACCACTGAGGCCTCTTGAAGGATTCAGTCAAGGGAGAGGGAAAAGACAACGCGGCTAATGAACAGTGTGGCAATCTCAAGAAGATTTTTAGTGCCTAGCATCCGCCCATATGACCTGAAGAGCTCCACTCTTTCGCCTTTCTTGCGGAGTGCTCAATGTTTAGTCGGTCGTGATAAGATGCTGTATGAAAGAGGTGACGATGATCTATCTCTCACTTTTACACGAAAACAAGAACCCTGGTACAGCTTTGACTCCCAGCTTTTGGGTCTTGAGCTTCGCTCTCAATATCACGATGTATGTGTGCAAACGCAAGAACAGGAATTGCCATATGATGTCTTGTGAATGTGTCAGTGTACCGTGGCTGATCTGACTGGCAAGGCATCGAAGGCTAAATAGCGGATAGCGCTCAGCATGTGCATCTCTTCGTATGGTAGTATATTACAGACGGTATTTCTGATCTCATCCAGGTTGTTAAACACGGCCATGGCTCGGGGATTGGGGGAAACGCTGCGTAAAGTCGGCACCGATGTCCACGCAGCAGAATCGGTTTACCCTCGCAGCTTTCGCTTGTCACCACACAGCTCAGCCGTCATCATCTCTCGCGCGTCTCACTGAGTGCCATCATGGTGGTCACGGGTGGCAGCCACCTTCTAGAACGGCCCAGCGTCCACCATCTCACGCGTGCGAACGGTTGACTTTCATTGGCCGTGGTCCAGCAGTCCGGTCTCGACGGGTCGAGTGCAGACACATTTGAGGCTGCCTCGGTATTGCAACTGATGAGGCAGCTGTATGCACGGAATATATATTAGGTTGCACTCAAGGCTGGACCATGCATACCTCAGCGATACGAACCGCAGGACGATTGCCGATCTTCAACAGTATCGTGGACCCCCACGCAGCCCCCTATGTAGCTTCTCTGCGATATGTTTTCTCCCCTGACCGGAACGGTAGCCTAGCATGTCAAGATTGATCGCTCACACAAGAGGATTTTACTCAGCGTCCATACCTATCACACTAGTCTGCAAGAAGCTAGCTCCTCGGGCCTCCTCAATTCATTATGCAGAACTACCATCTGCGCACGTCCGTTTGCCCAATGATGGCGTCGGCTTGAGACGATGGGGAGGGCTTCCTCTTGGCCTACAAGTACCGAAGCCTGCCGTTGCCAGCTGCAAGATCAGCGATGCTGTGTCTCTGAACGGCTCACGCTCCGCTCGGGAGATATACCACAAGGATCCTTGGCCAATCGCTGGCAGAGCTTATCCCAAAGCTTGTTTCGATACGCTAGCGTCTGGCCGCAAGGACTATCGTCGCACGGGTGGCTGACGGCAGCTAGTTGTCGCTGTGAACTGCGGGGTAAGCCTTACGAAGACAGCCCTGAGCTCCAACAGCTGTGCTCAAGCGTTGTGCGGCGAAGAAGCGGCGACGTCCAAACACTATCTCCAGTATGAGACCCTGAATGCAACACAGCAGGCCGCAGCTGCATTGAGTTCTGCTTCTCTGCGTCCGAAGTTGCACGACGATCCCACCACCTTGGCTATGCTTAGCAATACTGGCAGTTATGCTGACTTCATGCAAGTGCCATCTGTCTGGCTTCCACGCTCCGCTCAGCCAGGGGATCTCATTCGCTCTACGTGCTTATCGAGCAGCCAGAACGACGCGCAATTCGCACTAGTAGACAAGTCACGCCTCGGTTCCACACACGGAAGGTCCATGATGGCGTTTCAAGATGTTCGATGCAGTTCATTTCCCCATTCGGGCGCACAATGGTCGGTCCGCTGCCTTCTGCCCTGAACCAAATGTGGCCCAATGTGCCGGACATCTCGTACATGTACCCATGCCGTGCCGGCACTGCGATGGTGTAGTGATCAATTAATCTGTAGGCGCGATACCAGCTCCAATAAGGCACGGAACACTCACAAGCAACGCCTCTGTGAGATACGCTGCATGGTGTCTTGGCCATCTCTACTACGCAAGACTCTCGGACATGAAACAGCATTTAGGGATCGTCACTGTCGCTACAATTGAAGAGCATAAGTAGCCTTCGACATCTTGCTTCTCCACTGCCAACAGGCTGGTCACCATGGATTATTTCAGAGCGTTACCCGGCCGCATTTCAGAAGCCATTTCTACAGACGTGACCATCAACCGCACCATTCGTTATGGCGGCAAGGCAGCTCGTGCAGCACCCTCTGTGGCTGCGCAATATTTGATCGAGCGAGTGCCGGTTGTGCATTGGCTCCCCAGATACAACCCACGATGGTTGCTTAACGATACTCTCGCGGGTATCACCGTTGGCGTGCTGTTGATTCCACAGTCCCTTGCCTACGCGAAGATAGCAACAATTCCAGGCGAGTATGGGTTGATGTCCAGCTGGCTCCCGAATTTCCTAGTATTCATGATGGGTACATCAAAAGGTATGTCCAAGCAAATCTACTTGGTGATCGTGACTGACGACTTAGATCTTTCCACTGGTCCAACATCTCTCATGGGACTACTCACTGCTGAAATCATAGCCGATACACTTCACGAAGGATATACTGCACAAGCTATCGCCTCGGCCGTCGCCATGTCGGTCGGTATCTACGCATTGGTCATCGGTCTCCTCAAACTCGGCTTCCTGCTCGAATTTATCTCAGTGCCAGTACTAAGTGGCTTCATCTCTGCAGCGGCTATTGTCATTATGCTTGGACAGATCCCCTCTTTATTCGGCATCACCGTCGGCTCCGGCACCGCGAATATCATCCACGATATTTTCGCCAAGATACCACAATGGGACGGTGCTACGACAGGTATCGGTCTCGGAGGCATCGTCATCCTCGTGTTGATGCAGAAGATGGGTCAACGCTGGGGCAAGCAAAGCAAAGCCGTCTGGCTGCTGGCCCTTGGCCGCAGTGCTGTCGTGCTGATCCTTTTCACGGGCATCTCATATGGCATCAACAAGGACAGAGTCGACGACCCGGTCTGGGCTCTGAGCAAAGTTAAGTCCAACGGCATCAGTAATCCCAGAATGCCTGACGGCGAACTCATCAAGAAGGTCTTTCCCAGGTCCATCGCGCCTTTCATCGCTGCTGCGCTCGAACACCTCGCCATTGCTAAAGCATTCGGCCGCAAGAACAACTACGTCACTGATGCTGCGCAAGAGCTGGTATACCTGGGCACGACCAACTTCTTCAACGCCTTCTTCGCGTCCATGCCTGTCGGCGGGGCCATGTCGCGCACAGCTGTGAACTCAGATTCAGGCGTCAAGTCCCCCGCCTACGGCGTCATCGCAGGCGGCGTGGTGATCCTATCCATCTTCAAGCTGAGCCCCGCGCTGTACTGGATCCCCAAGGCCACGCTCGCCGCCATCATCGTCACCGCCGTATGGCACATCGTCATCCCGCCGCGCGTCTTTTACGGCTACTGGCGCACCTCGCTCGTCGACTTCATCGCCTCCCAACTTGCCTTCTGGCTCACCCTCTTCGTCTCCAGCGAAGTCGGCATCGGTGCTGCCGTCGGCTTCAGCATCGCATACCACCTGCTCTTCACCGCGTTCGCCCGCGTACGCCGCATCACCTCGCTTCCCTCAACCACCCCATCCTTCACCTCCCCCATCGCCGTCCCCCTCGACACCCAAGTCTTCACCCTGCACACCCCCATCCTCTTCTACAATGCCTACCACCTCAAGCGCCAGATCCTCGACGCGGTCACCACACACAACTCCGGCGCCGTCGTGTCCGCACAGTCCGCTAGAGACGACCGCAATTGGAGCGTCGCGGGCGCCCAGCGCGCACAACGCCTGCGCGTCAAAGCAGGCATCATCGACGAGCCCGTGCAGATCCGCATCCTCGTCCTCGACCTCACGGGGGTCCACAACATCGACACTACCGGCCTCACAGCGCTGCAGGACCTGCGCGCCGACGCGGAGAAGTTTGGCGGCAAGAGCACGCAGCTGCGGCTCGTGGGGCTGAATGAGCGCGTCAGGCTGCGGTTTAAGCGGTTTGGATGGGCGGTCGAGAACGTGGAGGGGATTGAGAAGAGTAGCGAGGAGAGGAGGAGGGTGACGCCTGTTTATGGGACGGTGGGGCAGGCGCTAGCGCAGCGGGGGCGCACGATGAGCGAAGATGGAATTGAGCCTTGTCCTGTGGAGGTGCATGTTGTGGGTGGGGAGAAGGAGAAGGTGTGAAGGGGGGATGTTGGTGGTGAGGTTTGGGGGGTTTTGTCCGAACCATATGTGACTGAACGTCTCAATTCATTGGCCTTTTCACTCGTAAAGATCCCTGATCCCTATTTCATGTCAATTGCCCCGTCGCCCATCATATTGAACACGTGCCTGGACGCCTGTCCGAGAGCCATCAGTCCTCCATTCATTAGCCCCCATTGGTCCACCATCAATCCATCGTCTATTACATCGTACAAACCATCGCAAACTCCACCGAAAAGCATAACATCACCCCTTCCCTAACGCCTACGCTGTACGTATCAGTACAGTAGTGTCGCATAGAGGCATGCAGGGGCCGTACATAGCCTATGTGCCCTTGCCACGGAAGAGGCATCAGAGGAGGCTAGGCCATGACCATGGCCGTTCGAACCCGCCTTCGTCAACATCATCACAATCTGCAGATTCAAATGTAGTACTCCGTGTTGCTGACAACTATATGCTGCCATCCCTGGCAAGTCGGGTCGAAGTCCTCGCCGAGCGACTTGACCTCGTCCAGCACCTGCAGCCAGGCCATCTCCGACTGCTCAGCCGTCACATCCCACTCGTTGGTCAGATCCTTATCACTGATGCAGAAGTCTTTGTCGGGATCTTCCTCGCTCATGTCCGCAATCAGATACGGCTGTGCATCGGTAGAAGGCATCCGATTCAGCAGACCCCCCAGATCGCGCCTGTTTGCAGCAAGCCAGTACGCCCGATGAAACCTCTTCTCGCTCGCCTTGGGGTCGTCGAACGCCCAGAGATACTCCAGCTTGAGGTAGCCCACACGCACACTCTCTTGGAATATCGAGTGCATGTCATTCGCCAGAGTCGTCCAGCGGATCTCGTCATGCTTGTGCCAGTGGAGTCCGTACACGCCAATCGTAGTCGTTGCGGCCGGGGCAGGCTCGTACTCGAAGGGGTTGGTAGCGTTGCGCAGCATGAGAATCGAGTGTGAGCCACCGTTCTGGATGAAGCCTTGGGATATGTGGGCGACGTGGCGCGCTTGGTAGCCGATTGTGGGGTTCTGGTCGAGGAGGGCTCCCACCCAGCTCTCGGCGTGATCGTAGCCGCTGGCGGGGAGAATCAAGTAGTGGTACACCGACCATTTGTAGTCCGAGTATTGGTCGACGATAGGCTGAGGGAGCTCGTCGGGACTAAGTTGTGCTGATGGTGTAGAGGATAGAAGGACACGGTTTTTGATCGGAAGGTTCCGGGCGCCTGGCCGAGTCGACGCGATGGAGGTGGATTTACGAGGCTTACGAGGCTTTGGCAGCGGGCTCGGTGGATCACGAGTCGACGTTTTGGAGATGGGTGTATGAGGCGCAGGCTGTGGCGGCGTGCTCGGGTGAATGACTGATGTAACGAATTCTGAGATTGACGAGCTAGCTTTAGGCTTGCGAGGCTTTGGTGACGGCCCTTTCCATGAATAGACCTGTGCAAAGGAATCTGAGATTGCTGAGGGAAATTGAGGCCTGCGAGGTTGTGGCGACGCGCTTGGTGTGTTGCTCGTTGGGAAGAGTTCTGAGATTGACGGGCCAGAATTAAGCTTCTGCCGCTTCTCTTTCGAAAGCGGTATAACTCTAGGTATTTCATCGACTGATCGACGTTTCTGGTTTAGTTTGACTACCGGCGTTTGCGATGCGGACATACCAGCGGCAATGGTGTCTTCACGCACTCCTTCACTATGGCGACGTTGTTCCTGTTGAATTCGGACGTTCTGATTGCTCTTGTCGGATTGACTTCGAGATGAGCCCTGGGCATCTACCATGGATGAGAACGTGATTCTATCAGTCGAATTAATGTGTTTACTTACGTTGCAGATTGTCGGTGCACCACAGCTGCATTGGCGGGTGTTGTGTGGGTTGAGTATCAGGCTTTGACCTTGGAAGCGGCTGGGTAGATTTTGGAGGAGGCATGAGATGCGTGCTCATAAGTGGCTGCCTATCCTGGATAGCAATGTTGGCTGGCGATGACTGGCTTTGAGAGGCTGGTGCATAGCTGCCGACAAAGAAGTTTGTACTGTTTGGTCTGTTGAATCTGTAACCTGTGGAAGCAAGGTATGCTCGCGTTTGTGGAAGAGGATCTCCGTCGAAACCGGTCCAAATGCTCCCTGTTGTTACGCAAGTGACGTTGGAGTTGTGAACCGCTGGAGTAGGAGAAGCTCGCGGTTGTGGGGGAGATAATTTTTGATAGTTGCTTGAAGGTCCATTGAAGGTACCGTGGAATGGACCTGGCTGCGATTCACCAGTTCGAGGCAACACGTAGCCTTGGCACCCTTGAGGTGTCTGTGATGGCTGCAGCGGCTGCACGGTATTGTGAGGCTGATGCGTTGGGGAGAACTGTCCAACGTGTACCGGCTGGTGATAAAATTGTTCAACCCCTCCAGCTTGCAAGGGCAATTGGTGGGTGTATGCATCAGAGAGTCGAATGAAGTTGTATGGCTTGTATGGCTCCACAAGCGAATCCTGGCGGGATTGTCTTGCCTTGTGTTGCGTTTGTGCTTGGGGAGGGGATGGGTTGGGTGCGTTTGTTTGCGCAAACGACCGAGGGAATGGACAGAGTATAGTTGGTTGCGCAAACGCTTGAAAGATTGAGGTGCTTACGTTTGTTGGCGCAAACGACTCTTGATCGGGTTGGCTTGCCTGATGTAGTGTTTGTAGAGGGTCTGAGCAAGCGTTGTAGCTTTGGGCAGGAGCGTCTGAATGGCTGAGATATGTTCCTGCCATAGTCTCGTCTGATGTCAGAAAGTGCAGACCATGGTCGGCATCCTCGACATCCTTGTTTGGGGTATCCATTGCAATTGGGACATCCGACTAACAACAGGACGATTGAAAACGGTTGCGAGAACAAAAAAGGCATAATGAGAGATTTATAGCTTGGGGGTCGAGTTGCGCTGTTGCCTTAACGACAGTGCCTGGGAAGGAGCTGTCTGCCAGGTGAGAGAACTCGCGTGCCAACATAGGCGCAAATGAGAGCGACTAACCGTCTCTCTCCAATCTGATTGGGACGCGAGGCGGGCCATCGGAAGGCAAGGTGAGTCCTCCGCTCAATCTAGTAATGGAGCAAACGGGATGTCTTAGTGAAAGCTAGTCGACTATAAAGATTGCGGCCAACGTTCACTGTGAGACTGATCTCGACAAGTAGAGATATACTTCGAGACGTAAAGCCCCAAAGCTAATGTGTTATTGGCAGCAAACAGATGTGGACATCTTTGAGATACTGTGGCCATGTGATAGAGATAAGCGCATAGAACAGGTCTAGGCGAACGGGTACCTGCAGCTGCTGCACGACGGGCAGACAAGCCGATGGACAGCAGGCTTTGAAAAAGGGTTGTCGGGACGACGCAGACAGAGCAATGACAAGTGTCTGTTTGGTGGCTTGTACGAAAGATATTCTCGCTTTTACGCACCCTTCACCGGTCGCTACTACTTTGGGCCTTTAAACGGATTCTTGCAGGACCGAACACCGAATTTTTTTTCGCTATTATCATGTAAACAAGATGGAAGTCCAAGTAACTAAGATCATAATGCGATTGCTGCGTCGCCCATGCCGCCTGTGGGATCGACACACCTGTATCGTACCTTTTCCTAAATGCCATATACGCGCTCGAACTCCGTATAACCACGCCGTGCGGACCCATCCTTACTCACAACGATCTCAGACTACGCGTTTGACCTGCTGTTGTGTCAATACCACATTAGAAGTAAGTAAGATGTTGATAAGCACTTACCTCGAAGAACCTCTTCAGCCACCACACTTGAAATCCGCCGTTCGCGCCGAGGACGAGGATTTGGAAGATGCTCCACCACTTGACGCGGGCGTTGGTGCTCTCGGCGGTGTTCCTGTGTGTCCTCTCACGGACGACAATGTAGCTCTGCTCATCCTTGACCTGTGAAACGAGCTCATTTAACTGCTTCACTGGAATAGAGTCAGCCTTCAGCCTTGCCTAATTGGTATGTTTTCAGAGCTCTGACGTACCCTCCTTCTCGAGCGGGTCTTGCGGGGCCTCGTGCTCAGGGACGTAGACGATGCCGTGGACGTTGAACGAGACCTCCTTTGTGTTGGCGCCCCAGTGCTCGTTGTTGAAGCAGTACGTGTACTTTCCGTCCTCCTTTGCGTCGAACGAGTGGTCGCCCGAAGACACACCGCGCTCGTGGATCTGATAGCTGCGGGATGGCGTCTCGATCTGCGTGCGCTCGGTCAGCCATTGCGCCTCCATCACCTCCAGCTCTTGTATGCATGGCGCATGCGTACCCAGAAATCAATGTCCAAGTTTCCGCTGCCGCCGAATTCCCGGTCGCCGACTTGGAAGGTCACCGTCATCTTGTCGTCCTTGTGCAGCTGCTCGTGGAAGCACTCGCGCTGGTGCGCTTTCATTTGGATATTATGCGCCGACGTCAGGGAGAGCAGGCCGCTCGCCGCTGCGAGGAGGCCAAGTGGCGAGAAGAGCATTGTTGCGGTGAACGACGGTCTGGCTTTGTTGTGCTATTGCAACGGGGCGCGATTGTGCTTGAGATGTATGTCCAACGAGGCGTTTCGGAGATGCCAGGTTGCCCGCAAGCATGATATGCTGGCCCGTGCACGAGCTTCCATCTACCTCGACCTCCATCTACGCTACACCCAGCCATCATCCTCATCTTTATAGCAGACATGCAACAAGATAGCGTCATATGGAGGGGCGGCGCTATCTCAATTGTAGAGCTGGACCGCATCACGATGCTTCACTAGAAAGTCGGCCTCACGGTCGCGCTTTTCATGTCCCATGCCAAATTCCATACCGGAGTACTTCTAGGCACCTCGATCCAAAGGCTATAGTTATAGAGGTGAAGAGATGCCTTCACTTGGTCGCATGCCATTGAGGCAATCATCTGTCTCATTTATTCTTCTATGTCTTGCACTCCCAAAAGGTTTTTCGATATTGTCTTCTTATATCAGATTTCTTTCGCCCACATCTATGCGCCTAAAAGCATGTATAACGCGTTGTTCGAGCATGTTGCTTCCGCTTCTCTCAGGTAGCTTTCACTTCCTTCATCTTCATCGGTCACACGCCAAGCCAGCCGTTCCCTACCAGCATACGTGCCAAACCCAGTTACGCTTTCGCTACCTGAATAGCATCTTTTACAGAATTCTAAATATACCGTCGCATAACAGCTATGGCCGATCCTGGCCCCCGCCGCGTCTCAAAGGCCTACATGCTCGGCCTCAGTGACAAGCCCTTCAAAACTCCGCCTGGCCAGCCTAGCAACTTCAAGCAAATAGTGAGAACATACCTCACGATTGCAGGAACTGTGTAATGAATGTGTGTAGGTCTCTACCCCAGGTGGTATTATTGAATGGACTGCTAGTGACGGGCGTCGCGGTACGTTGACAGGACCAGGGAAGGTGCGCGTGCTCGCGCAGGTTCCCAGCCAAGCAGCGCCGGAAACGACAGCGCCAGAGACAGCAGCACCAATCACGGCAGTGCCAGTTACGGCGGCGTCCAACAAGGCAGTGTCAACCAAGGCAGCCTCAAACAAAGCTGCATCCAACAAGGCAGTGTCAGATAAGGCAGCATCCAACAAGGCGGCATCCAAGGCGGCGTCCAACAAAGGCGGGGCCGAGGATGACGGTGTGATGGGGATCGGTGGTATTTTCGACGAGGCACCTGCGGTGACGAGCGACAAGCCTGCTGGCGGCGACTGGACAGAGGAGCTAGACAAGAAGCTGTTAGAGTGGAAGGCTCACAATCACACCAAGCCTTGGCACATCATAGGTCATGAGTTGGGTAAAGGCAAGGAAGAGTGCAAAGAGCGTTTCCAGCTCATCAAGCCAAAGGACTGGAGACCTGCTTCCGGAGCAAAGCAAGACGACGCCAGCGGGACGAATAAGGAGAAAATTGGAAACGACGAGAAGGAAAGACCCGAAAAGAAGGACGGTACGAAGAACAGTGGTGCCGGTGCTGGTGGATGGGGCGATGGCTGGAATGATAACAGTCCTGCCGGTGAGGGGTCCGAAGAGAAGAAATTCGGCAACGGTGATTGGGGCACCAACGACGGCAAGAGCGAGAACAAGAACGAGCAAGCGGATGAATGGGGTAACAATGATAGTAAGGGCGAGAAAAAGGACGATCGAGCAGGTGGATGGGGCAGCTGGGACGGTGCGAACGACAAGGTTGGAGACAACGCTGCTACTGGCTTCAACGACTGGGATCTTAATGCAGGCAACGCCGGAGCCAACACCAAACCTCCATCACAGAAAGCTGTCTCCAACAAGCCTGCTTCGAACAAGCCTCCCTCCAACAAGCCTGCCTTTAACAAGTCTCCCTCCAACAAACCTTCCTCCAACAAGCCTCCCTCGAACAAGCCTTCCGCCGACAAACCTCCCTCTCAGCACCCCTCGAACCCATCCCCTCCTCATTCTCAACCTCAGGCGATCTACGAACTCCAGCCCGATGCTCTCTTCTCTGCTTCCGATCTCAGACTCATCGCGCGCATCCTACAGCAAGACTGCAGTATGGTGTGGGAGCGTGTGAGCTGGCGGTTTCGCGACAAGACAGGAAGGAAGCTGCATGCGGATTTGTTCGAGGAGAAGATCACAGGAGGTGTGGAGAAGAAGAGTGAGATATGAGTGCGAAGAAATGGAAAGCGAGGAGAAGGAAAGCGTCGTTGGGGAGGGGCGCGTGGCTGATGGCGGATGATGGGGTGGTTGCAGAGCACTGGTGCTCGGTCAAGCGCCTGGGTCGAGCAATACTCACAATCGTTGCTACTTCCAAACCTCGATTTTTCGGATCCAAGCCTCTCTTCCAAAGCCGTGTACATCATCATACCTCCAAGCGTTCGTCTCATTCTCTGGGACCCCGTTCACTGTTGTCTGTAGCAGTCCACACCGCGTAATTACCACTCTAGATGAAACAATTCCCACAAGTCAAACGTCTCCTCGCTCCATCATCCCCACAGCGCACGATCAATGCCCTGCAAACGGCCCGCAGCAGTTCTTGCCAAGTGGAGAATCCCCACTCCCCGGTCGTGCCGTTATTCCCTGTGCATCCTTCGAGGTCGGAGGACTAACTCGCGGAACCGTGCTTTGGGCTCCGACACCGACGAAGCTCCGATGCCTGTTTGATTGCCCTCAACAAATAAATAGGAACCCCTGTAGGAGTCTCTTGGGGCGGTGGTAGGGGGCACGTGAGGCCTTTTCCGATTGCGTCGGATGCGAGACGAGAATGGAATATCTGTGGGAACATTTATGTATTTGGTTGCGCTTGGGCATTGTGAGTTGGGAGGGTACCTATGGTTCTGGCTAGACGCGCATACCGGCATTGGGCAGGTGAGGCGAGAGAGGCTTGAAAAGTCGCACACGCCACAAGAGGAGCACGAGACCAGTAAGCAGAGAATCCATTAGATACGAGAAGGGGTTTTCGCGCCAGTAAACAGAGGAAACGTGTCGAGCACTGAGATAGCTGACATTCCCCTGGATCGGACCATAACCTCATTGTTTTCCTCCCACTCCCCCACTGCTTTCAAACCCGCTCACTCTCCACCCGATACGACCTCTCCGCATAGATCCCCCTTGTATCCGTGGGCAGGATCCCTTCCTCGCTATGTCCATCCTGCAGCCTCTCCCAATCGTCCTGTTTCCTGGCATGGCTCACACTGGTTAAGCTAAAGCCAATGTTCTTGCTATCAAGACCACCGCGCGAGCGCGAGCTATTCCCAGTGATGAGTTTGGAGGATGTGACGTGCCGTTTGGAGTGCGGGTCTGTGCTTCCGTCGGCGTTGGCGTGGAAATAGTGGCGCAGCGAGGGGATTGAGGAGGCGAAGCAACCGATGCCGGTTTCCACGTTGGAGCAGAGCATGATGTGGGAGACCCAAACTGGGGTGGAGTGTTAGTAGGGATCACGAGAGGAAGTTGCGATGGCCAGAGGAGGAAAAACGTACAGGGCAGATTTGTCTGGGATTCGAACTTGTTGACGTAGGGGATGCGGACCATGGTGATGATGGATGCCCTGGGTAAATGTTAGTCTGAGCTAAAGCTGTGGGTTCTCGAGGAGCTTCGTACAAGGAGGCGAAGGAAAGCAATGCAAAGGCTTGAATCTTCGATTGCCGCTTCATCTGCGTGTTCCACAGGATAAGCGCGGGCACGACGACGAGTGCCATATCGGTCACGATGGTGGACACGGTGGCAGTGTGGGCAATGATCAGGAAAACGTCCGGCGGTGCACATCCGCCTTGTCCGCTGATGATCAGGGATGGTGTCCCTGGGTTTGTAAGTGGGGTTTCAGTCGTACTGTTGAAGTGTGCGGTTGCTTACAGAGGGACCGGGTTGGGTTGCAATATGTGATCGTTCCAATGAAGGTAACCAGGAAAGACGCCCATGTTAATGCTAGGAGACACCAGACGGCAATCCTCATGGACTTCTGGATCGAGGCGATACGTCGGATGGTGATGCATACTGACGACTTGACCGTTGCCAGCGCCACAACATAGAGTAGAATCCAGACAACGTAGATTTTGATAGCCTCGGACTGCTGCCAGGCATTTAAGTCTTCGTTCAGTCTCCCAAGGCCGACCAGACACCCGTAGATAGCCAGCCCGGTAACGGGTATATACACGAACTAACAATTAACGTCAGCATGTACTGTCTCACTGTGGGGAATGATCATAGACACACCGTTCCGAATGCCATAAACGCATCATCGATAGCAAACGTGCCTTTCTTAGCTCGGATGAACGTCCTCAACGACACAGCAACAATCGAAATGAAGAGAAAGATGCTGGATATAATGATGATAGCAAGAGGCAAGCCATGCGGTGTGATCAGTCTTGCTGAAGGATCAACACCGTTCGAAGGCGTAGCCATTTTAAAGATCGACTGGGAGTAAGAAAAGAACTGGAGAAACGATGACACAGTACACGATATGTAGAGACTCTTCCCCAGCCATTTATCGAGAGGCTGCTTGTCCCACCGAGCGTGGCCGGGCCCTTGTCGTTTGTCTCGAGGGAGGGTCAGCCTGCGCATGCGGGCGCCACCCGCGTCTAGCGAGTAAGGAGCAAGTCATTACTGGCTAGCAGCGCTCGATGTTGAGGATTTTGATCGCCAGTATTAGACTAAAGCGCGGTAACACCGATCTGTCCCGCAAGTTCCTGGAAGTTATCAAGATTCCGGGATGAAAACTGACTCTCTTCATCGGTGCATGCGACCATAATCGTTACTGTCCAAATAGTGGATTCATCGGGACTCGAATAACTCTAAGATGGGTGTTGAATGTGAGCTGCCAGTTGGCAGCCAGCCAGTCGGCACGATGCCGGGCCTTCACCTCGAGCCTTGACGTCCTGATACGGACGTACAAGTGCTAAGTACAGGCATATTGCCTATATGGTGCACGTATCTCCAACGTTTTTTCCAGGGATGCAGCAACGTCATCTTCAGTAGGACCGACACAGTGGGCGCGTACCACAGTGGTTTTCGGTTGGCGTATCAGCGTGCGAGGATTTTGCCGAAAAAGGCAAAGGCAGATCGAACTAGTGAGACCCCATGGGTCGCAAATTCATGTCGGGAGCTGCTGGGCCAGACACTGACTCTTGTGAGCAAATAGTCGAGCCGCAGAGTGCGCTCCGAGATGAGTTCTGGTAGATTTTCGCTGCGATCATGAGTTGTGCTCACCGGGATCCTGCAACAGATTCTCACCGGATCCAGGATGGACACTGAGGTAGTCAAGCCCCTGATTGAGATCCAAGATGTACGATTCCGGGCAGTCGTTAGTGAAACCGATGGGCTGGCTGACAGCCGGTGTTTTGCTGCTACCGTAGTCGCACGTGATCTCACTAGCGCTCTGCCACACCTGCCGTTTTTGGCTGACCCGCATTGACTCGTCTCGAGCGCAGTCATTATTATCGACACGTTACTGCGCATATTATTGGAAAGTTGACTGACTTGATCCCAGGTCTGACTTGGGGCTGCCTCCAACACATAGTGCGAATGGTAAGCTCTTACATGAAATCCACATTGTACTGTGGCTGCAACTACTGTGAAGGGCTAAACGGCCACCCACCGTATTCTATGGTCATGATTGAACTGTTCTGGATTTCATTGGCCTTGTCTGCTAATTTCATAACGTTCCAATTAGCCCACACCATTTTGCCATTCAAGAATTTGGTCTTTGGCTGCGTGAGCCACACAAAGAAGCGTGCAGGCAGCTCGACTAACGGACTCCGTCAGTACTTGTTCGGCCCCTTAGTACTTGCACCTACCTGTATCCATGGGCAATATCTGAAGATCGGCGCCTGAGCTTTTGAAAATGTCCGTTTCGATCATTCCGGGATGGACGGAGACGACGAAGAGCTCGGGACGCTCGCTTGCGAGGTACTCCAGCACTTTGACCTGCGCGACTTTCGCGGTCGAGTAGGCAGAGCAGCCTGGCGCGAGGCTCGGTGGCATGACGAGCGCGCCAGCTGTGATGCCATACAGGGCAGCGCCAGGCTTTGCCGAGGGTACAAATGCCTGCGCTACGACAATAACGCCCTTCACAGAGACTTCGTACTGGGTCCACCAGTCAATCAGCTTCGTACCAACTATTGTCGATGGAGTGAGCAAGTGTGCGACGTTCAGGATCAGCACGTCCCAAGCCCCCACTTTGCTTGCGATCTCCCTCACTTGAATCTCGTTCGTGACGGACGCGGGGTACACTTCAACCTTGGATCTCGGAGAAATAAGACTCACGGCCCCTTGAAGTGATGCCTCTGTGCGTCCAATGAGAATGAGACATCCTGTGCCGGCCGCAGCAAATGCACTGTCGCACGGCCAATGCCACTCCCCTTCAAAATTTAGCGAAGATATAGTAGGATGTGAAGGGTCGATACGAACCGCCCCGGTGATGATTACTGTCTTTCCCGCTTGATTGATATCAGGGTTTGGAGGACTGATGGCATTGTACGTGTTGTTGCGCCAGGTTGCTACTGGGGACGGGAAAGGTGGCTGCATGGTAGAAAAGATGAAGTAGACGATGGCAAGGTTTCATCAAAGCTGTAGCGGCTAAACGCAGACTTTCATATGCCATCGAAAAGCTTGGTACGGACAGACCCTTGTCGCTCCGAGTACTGAGCATGCATCACAATCCTTTGGTGACCACAACCAAGGCTGAGCGGTGTAGTTGTCCGGCTGTTGAGGTTGTCTGCCTAGACCGAAGTGGGAAAGACTTTGTGACAACAAAGTGACCTTATAAGCTGTTTGCACGCGGTTGGTAGCTAGAGTTGTCATTGAAAACAGGTGGAGCATGGGCATAGCGAGGCTGACGTGAGATCAAAATCGAGGCTGAGGCGATCCTAGCAATTGCAACTGGGGGGCAAATCAGCTTACAAAGACGACGCCGTCGCACAAATCAACTGAGAGAGTAACTCGAGTTGTTTGTAGACCCGTGATATCAAGGAAGAGAGCGGTGCGTGTGCATTTATACGGTGTTCTACAATCTTCAATGCAAGATAGACATGGAATGCCCTCCTGCGCCGCTGCCTTCGTGGCTCTGAGACTTGTTCAAGATTCAACACCACAAATCGTCCCACTTTTCGAGAGATTTACGGATGTATGATGTAAAGTGCCATCACCAGCGCCACAACATCAGGCGCCTCATCTTCAGCTACGAGCTTGACGTTGGCCTGAGCAAAGAACTTAACAACCTTCACGCGTTCAACATGAGCTATCGTGCAATGGACTCGAGTCGCATGGATCTCCGTATGACTACATCTTATATAGAGTTGCTCAGCAAGGCTGTGCCACTGATCAGCCTCACCAGTCGGAGAGCGTATTTCACACTTAAAACGACTCCACATATACATATCACAAGACCCCTCGAACTGGAAGGGTCAAAACTTTGACATCTTCCCACAACACGATCAACGTTCTTCCAATCGCGTCCCCAAATATGCCTCGCAATTCTTCGCATGACGAGTGGAGAGCTCTTCAAGCCGCTAGCAGTGACATATTCGTCGCAACAGATGAAATGTATATGAATTTCAATGATCGGATACAAGACGAGAATATCCCAGCGACAGTATGCGCTAAGTACTATGTCGACCATACCTTTAGCTTGACCGCGACGACCGGAGACAAAGAGGAGCTGAAGGACTTCGTGGCCTATTTCGGTGGCATACTAGTTGAGCTGGCAGCACGCACACACTATCGGAACATGGCTGTCCGCACGAAACTTGTCGAATTTGTTTGGGAGCTACAGAAGGCGGTTATCAAAGACCCGCTTACTGGAGAGCCACTTCAACTTTACGAGGAACAAGAGAGTGTTATCTGGAAAGATCTGCCGGGATTTCGGCTAGCATGCGCTGAGGAAAATATCAGCTTCGGTGAGTTATCATCAACTTTGAATTTCACTCGACGCTAATAGCAGACAGTTCCATCAGACCCCACCAACACGCAACGAGAGATGGAGAGGTGGAAGAACATGTCAGCATTCTGGGCTCATCAGTCGTCTTCACCTTCAACATGGCATGGGAACGCAGCCCTTGGAGCCTTTTATGATGCTTTTGGTCCATTTGAAGAACACAAACAGATTGGAAACCGCGATTTTCTCTTGCAGACGGCCTGCATCTATTTGATATATGGAATGGAATGGATATGGCCACGGGTCCAAGCGGGCACGGAATACTGGGAACGCAAGAAGTGGGAGTGGTGGAAACGAAACCTGAAGTATACTCAAGGGTTTGATAACGAGGAGGAGACCAAGACTTTAATTGGAGAAGCCCTGTCAGTCATGGGAAAGGCTGAGGAAAGCCAACGTCTATAGGCATTCACATGTGTTATGGAAAATTCGGATGGTTACACGCTACTCTTGGTTCCACATCCGACCTACAGCAAACATACTGGATGTATATTCGATTTGAGCTAATGATAAACTCCGCATGTTGCGTACCCTGAGTCCATCGGCTATTGTGGTCTGGTGTTTGTTTGTCATGTATGAATTTTTGGAGACTGTAGCAAATTTGACTGAGACCTAGGGTATTCTGGAAATCGGGAGTGTTGAAGTGAGGAAGATATCGGTAACAGAACCCCTTTTAGCACCTAGGAAGCTCTCGACGCCCTGATGAATTTGGATACGCAGCTCAAAAACGTTATTGTTGACATATTTCTGTGGTCTTGGTCAATTCAATAATTACTCGGGTTGTAGTATAAGTTCGATGCCAAATTGTATAATAATTTAGCTTCAGTACGCCGTTCTCTTTTCGAGCTTTTGCAACCCTGCCTTATCAAAATCGCGATCGCGAACAAAAACCAACTCAAGCTCGTTCTCTGTATTGACTCTGATGCCCACACCCTCGCTATATGTTTTGATCGAATCAATACCAACTCCAGTATGTCCCAGGTGACCAGGTTTCCGTGACTGTAGCGCAAGGGCGACGAGTTCTGCTCCAGAGTTCCAGGCTGTCGAAGTTGAGCCAGTTACAAGTGTATATGAAACATAGCTGATAGCAATGACACAGTAGACAAGCATGACAGTCATAGAAAGATAGACTGATGTTGAGCGGCTTGCATAGCCATATCCGTACTGGGTGGCGACAAAGTTTAACGTGGCCTCATTGGAAGGCATGTTTGGAGTTGGTGATGTATGGAAGAGGTTTTGGTGGTCTTTAAGGTAATTCTCGTCGTAAGTGATGTTTGGATATGATGTTTCGAAGAGCGTACGGCGAGATTCAAGATGTTGTAGAGGTACCTTGGAAAGCATCATCACAAAGGCCGCAGCTATAGGCACACCAATACTTGCCATAACCCGAACAAAGGTTGCGCTATGGATCGAGCGTGCAGCGGTGAGATCCAGAGTGATCGGGCGGGTCCCAATTTTCCTGGAAAGAGATGACTGATTGGGTCTCAATATTGCCCGTCTCAACTTTCCTCTATTGGCGAGCTGCATTGTGTCGGTATTCCAATGAGCATTTAACGTGATAACCTTAACTCTCAAAGTCACTCTAGCTTCCCCTTTTCTTTCGTTAAGCAACCACTGCAGCAGAGACGATGCGTTGCGTGTTGGCTGGGCGATACCAATGGTGTATCCATAAAGCATGACACCAAGCCACGAATTGGATCCAGGCTCTGGTGATGGCTTCCATATTGGGTTGAAGTAGATAAATGTTTGGTTGGGGACCTGTGCCTGGTAGTCCGGTGGTTGGTAATCCATTTCCACAAGGCCCGATACTTCTTTAACCATTTGGCTAATTTCGAAGAGGGGCTCTAAAGATCTCATGTCATCTTTGTAATAGTACAGAATTGTCTTAGAGTCGACGCCCGGATTGCCTTTCAAGGACCACTCTTGCGTACAGACCACAGGAAGAGTAGCCTCAACAGAGTAAGTGACATTGAGTCCGTCCTGAAAGAAGTAGCTGTACGCTGTTGGAACGACCTCAGTTGGTATAGTCGCGTTTACGCCAGTTTCTGAATTTGACAATAGAAGCAGGCGGTCAGGCTCGTCGAAGGTCTTCATACTTGGGTACACTATGCCCTGAAAAACTGTTTCGTAGGTGTTATTCGCACGTAGCCCAGTGCCAGTCGTTTTCTCGAGGCGGGCGAACAACGCAGTTAAGTTTAAGTTCGCAAGGTCTCTACGTGTAGCTGAGTAAGAGACGCTGTGAGTAAGGTCAATACATACAGGTCAAGGTCCTGGGCCTGGCCAACATGAGAGGGATATAAAGATCCTTCGGACTCATTCAAGTAGCCTTTGAACGTGGATGGGTAACCCGGGACCACACGAGACGTCTCTGGGCGTGGAATCATGAGCACAGCACTGGAGGGCCCAACCAGTGCAATCAGACTTATCAGTGAAGGAATCGCAATGACAAAGATCATCTTTCTCCATCCTTGAAGAGCAGGGGATTTGAATATAGAGAAGAAGTCTAGAGACCAAAGGTAAGACAGCTGTGTCGGTTGGATCGCACCTGACAGTGCGCCGAAAGGAACTGTGCTGTCCACTAGCCCGACACGGACGATGCAAAGTATAATCTCGACAATAGATGCCTGCATGACAAGCTCTTGAGACTTAGCCGCGAATTGCAAGACTGTGGAGTAGTTGTTTGTAGCGCTTGCCCATGAGCTTGTCCATTGAAGCACAAGCAGCGTTATGGCGCCAGCTAAGGGAACAACATGGAACAGAGAATGGATCGCAGCCATTGGACGACTATGTTGCAGGGCTATCTTGCGACGTTCCTTACTGGAGTTCCATCGTGCGCCAAGACATCGTCTAAGTATAGCGGTGACAAATTGGAGTCGCAGCTGTCGCATGATTGAGTTCGGGTCGGGCTGTGCTTGTTCAGGGGTTCTGTCTGTATCGCGAACGCTCTCACTGTGCGCGCCACCGCGATTCAGCAACTTCGCACAAGAGGTCTTTGGTCTGAGACAGTCGGTGTTCTTATCCAGATTGTGGGAGCAAAGATACTAACCGAATCTGTGACATCTCATGCTGCGAAATAGCTCTGTGAGCCATTGAGACGTTAGCACCAGCTATATCTGTGATTATAGCAAGAGTCAAGAAGTCAAATACTGTAGAGAAGTAGCTTGTCAAAGTAATAACAGCGAGCCTAGGGGACAGACTGATGATTTGAGTTATCGACCCATCCTGTAGGAGCCGTCAGCACTACGGGGACTGTCAGCACTGCATGATTGCAGTATTGGTATCTGCATAAGGAGACACCGTACTTGAGTGCCCACGCGCCGCCTCTTTTCACTGTCATGTGCTGCCTTCGCGTGCGTAGAGCAACATGGCTGTGTTTAGCAATTTGAATATGTCAGGAGTTTCGCTCCACTTAATCTCTTTGAGTAGGAACGCTTCGGAATTCGTTGATATGATACTGTATTTACGATGTGGGTCTACCTGCGCATGGACAAGGCCCCAAGCGACCTTCCCTTTTGGGGTTAGTGCGGAGTAGACGAAGGCAATATCGAAATGCTGTACTGAGGCACAGCAAGTCTACAATGGGACCGGATCTGTCACCGAAGATACATGGATTTGTGTTTGTTTGCGCTAAAGATCATCTTGATCATTGTATCCTCGTCGAGTGATTACACCTGCATCGTCGCATTACACAACCCAATCCCGCTATTTGCAATGTATCTTCGCTATGCACGTCCAGAAGACGAGCCGCTCATGGTCAGCATGTGCACTCGAGCATTCTTCAACGATGACCTTTTTGGGAGGGTCATTCACCCATTTCGACAGAACTACCCAGACGACGTGAAGGTTTACTGGCATGAAACCCTTCGTCGGGAGTGGACTCGGCCCAGGACTCATGTATTGGTAGCTGTGGAAGGGCCCAAGTTTATACAGGGTATAGAAACTATTGTTGGATTAGCAATATGGGAGCGCCAGGGCGACAGCAACGACGCGCATACCAACATGGAAGATTCTTCGTATTCCGGGCCGTGGCCAGCATTGGAGACCACGCAGAATCGAGCACTTGATGCAACAAAGAGAACAATCTTGCAGGACTCGGAGGCATTTTCAAAGCAGTATTGGTCAGGAACTCGCGCGACAAATTGGTATCTCAACCTGTGCTGTGTTGACCCAGACTTCCAACAGCGCGGCTGCGGGCGCCTTTTAGTGAGCTGGGGCCTGAACCGCGCGAGCCAGGAAGCCGTCCATGCGAGCGTCATAGCATCTGACGGTTCCACCGATTTCTACTTGAAGTCTGGATTTGACGAGGTGGTGGGTAACGCAAGTCGAGTGGGAGGAGAAGCCAATCCTATGATGAGAGCCAATGTTCAAGGCGGAGACATATTGTTTAAGCTGTTGGAAGGTGATACCGAGTCAAGGAGCAGCTCAAACTTGACTCAGAGCGCGCAATATGAGAACCGAAAACCCTGAACTGTACGCACTTGCTTGCTCCTCGATAAAACCTAGTGTATGCTGCAGTCCGGAAGGCGGCGATGCACTTTTGTTTTGCTAGCTGGGGTATTCATGTGAAACAATTTACATCTTCTTTCCGTTAAATGTCTCGTGTAACCTCCCACCGCACATCTTTCCGGATGACTAAGAGCCGTTGTTCGTATGATGTCCGTATCATGATCGCCGGCAATTGATATAATCCAATATTTATAGGATAAACCGGCTAGCACCAGCAATGGGAGTCGCAAGGCAAAAACACCCAGTACTTGAAGTTTAAACATGAACTTCATGTGAAGATGTCGACATAGGTAAGCCGGGAGAATTGCCAGGACGAGATCAGTCACTCCATCCGCGACAGTCAGAAACAAGAATCGCGTTTTGAGCCCGGCACACAATTTCGAACCTGTGTGTGGGGATAGGCTTTCTGCTGAACATCCTGCAGATACCATGATTGCGGAGGCAACTGTCCAGATGGCCATGATAGCTACGACTACATTACAAATAGACCATGCCGCTTTCATGTCTCGTATAAAAAGTCGTCGCACGAGCAGAATAGTGGCAATCTTTGAGAAGCCAAGCGATAGATAGACCATAGGTTGATTTCCCGAGAAAGTCTACCAGTAGAAGTCATCAGTTTCGAACTCAACACATCGTGCAGAAGTCTTACCGAGGCCATTTTGACGTATTGCTCTGCAGTGATGATATCATATGACTTTGCCAGTCCATTAGACAATGACACAAGCGCCAATGCAAATTGGATGCCGTTAAAAAGCTGACTTCATTAGACTGCTGAGCTACAACAGCTGTGACAGAGAGGACATAGCGATACCTGTGCAATCAGCATTGCTGCATCGTCCAGCCCCAGAATGCGCCACTTGATGAGGACGCGAGTAACAAGGACAAGATTGGTATATATGAATCCCAGAACCAGCACAATGTACAAAATACCGCTACGATCTGTAGGTGCGACAATTGTCCAGCGATTTCCGGCAGCTGCGAGGTACGACATGATCGAGTAAGATAAGATACTCTGCAACTTTCGAAGACACTGCATCTTCATATCAAAGAGCCTTGGCCCCCCTTACAGATCCCGGTGATTTGTTCCAGCCGCTTACATTATTTCTGTATACCCTACCTTGACCAAAGTACATAGCCGCGCCGTACTGTGCCTCAGATATCTCCCGCCAGAAATCTCCCAAGTGAAGAGGATTCAAGAAAGTCAATACGACAGTCCGAGATTGCAAAAACGTTGTGAAGCATGGATCGGCTCACCTTCGCCTTCCAAAGTCGCCTCCAACCGTTCTGTTGGTTCCCTGGTAGATTACTTCTGCCGCTATTTCCAGCTTGCTCTACTTTCTACGTCGGTTTACATGCACACATGTCTTGTTTGCTTAGGGCCGCACATAATCCTCAGTTCCAAAAAGTCACTCCATCTACTTGAACCCTATTGCGCGGTATCGGTGCTAACGCGTTCTTTGCACGCTGTACCTACGTGACTGCGCCTCTAAGAAGACCGTAGTTTAGCACGAGAATTCATCCAGACAGCAACAAGTACGTCACATATACTGTGCCTCTTCGCAGCCTGGTGATACACTGTCGTTTGTCTCTTCCGGGGTGTCTAAGCGCCCGTGAAAGACCAAGGCGTGACACGATCAACCAATACCAACAGTCTAGATGAGATATCCTGGCTAGAAACTTTCACACCTGTGAAACAATGTCAAGGTCAAATGTCGAAGGATCTGAGGCCCTCATGTTGGTGGTACGGCAAGGTAGGCATGGATAATTGACAAAGCGAGATGGACGGCTCGGATCTCATTCCGCAAGCGCCAGCCCCACACGGCTCATGTTGGACGTTCAGTAGTGTCCACTGCACTTTCCACCACCATGGGGCTCTTGCGATTACATAGTCTTAAAACCGTCCCAGCTACTTCTGACAGCGATGCAACATATGTGAGCTTCGCGACCTAGAGAGCCACCCTTTGCTGTCTATCTGGGTTTGTGCAGCACAATGGTTTATGCGAGGCTATGGCAGTATTCCGGTGGTCTACGTAGCCATGGATCCACTCACTGCTCTGGACTGTCCCCTGGAGGAACAGCAAACGGGCAAACGACCGATGGAGGATCTTCAACTTCTGAACAGCTCATCGGCCCATTTATCCACGCCCCTTGTCTGGCCTGCTCCAAAGGAATGAGTATCTGCCACTCTTCCTATTATTCCCGACCCCGCAGAGTGGTACGAAGGAACTAGTACGCCAGAACCTCGCACCTTGTCAAGGAACGCCACATGCGTGCATAATCACTTTTAACTGTGTGTCAGGTTTGAATTTTCTCGTCTAGGAGACGTTTGGTGTTTGCCTTTTGACCACTTCTAGTTGTAATCCGGTGTTACTGATTCTGTGAATATCTTTGCTGTCCCGACAATAGCACTAACGACACCATGTCATTTCCCAAAGCCGGCTTCGAGGCCGAACTTATTCAGCCTTGTGACAACGAGTCGCAGCAGAATGTATCGGAAAAAAAGGGCACCGCCAACGACCAAAAGGACATGCTTCGCATGGGCAAACAACAAGAGCTTCGAAGAAACTTTGGTCTTGTATCCATATTTGGCTATTCCATGATTCTTATGGCAACATGGGAAAACACATTGACGTGCGTATTGATCCTGCCTTCGTTAAGCTGCCCATGCTAACGCTTGCGAAAGGACTCTCTTTATCCCATTGACGAACGGCGGTCCGGGCGGAGCAATCGTCATGTTTCTTGTAACGGCTGTAGGCATGGGCCTTGTGGTCGTATCGATGGCCGAGATGGCATCAATGTAAGTAGCAGTATGGTACTCGCCAGAAACATGTTGCTGATGCGTCCCACAGGGCACCTACTTCAGGCGGTCAATACCATTGGGTCAGCGAGTTTGCGCCTCCAAAGCATCAGCAGTTCATCAGCTATCTAGTCGGCTGGCTATGTGTCCTGGGATGGCAAACCGGAGTCGCCTCCCTTGCCTTTCTCTCTGGCGGTCAGATACAAGGTCTCATCATCTTGAACAACCCCAGCTATATTCCAGAACGCTGGCACGGAACGCTTCTGATTATTGCAGTTGCGACGTTCTCTATCATCTTCAACACTCTACTAGCGCGCAAGCTGCCCCTTGTAGAAGGGATTGTTCTAGTTCTCCACATTTTTGGCTTTTTTGCCGTGCTTGTTACCATGTGGATTCTGGCTCCACGCACTCCCGCGAATGAAGTCTTCGCTGCTTTTCAAGATAACGCTGGATGGGGTAGTATTGGTCTTTCTGTTCTGCTGGGTCAGCTTGCTCCCATATTTACCCTGCTTGGGAGCGACGCGGCGACTCACATGAGCGAGGAGCTGCAGGACGCATCCTACACACTTCCTCGTGCCATGATATGGACGGCTATAACAAACAGCGCCCTCGGTTTCGTCATGCTAGTAACATTCATGATATGTCTAGGGTTAGCCACAGTGGTATTTCCTTGTAGTGTTTTGACTGACCTTTGACCAGGGACGTTGAGAGTGTTATCACGACACCAACAGCGCAGCCGCACATCCAGGTCCTGTACAATGCGACACAGTCAGTCGCCGGTGCGACAGTCTTGTCAGTTGTTATAGTCATTATGGCAATCTTCGGATGTGTCAACATGGTAGCGACCTGCTCACGACAACTGTATGCCTTTGCTCGGGATAATGGGTTACCTTTCAGCAAATTTCTAGCTCGAGTTTCTCCTGGCTGGGATTTGCCGCTCAACAGTACCTTTGTCACATTCGGCATCACCGTCGCTCTTTCCTTGATCAACATTGGATGTAAGTTCTTTCCTCAATTCGAAACTCCAGTGCCAATGGACCTGACTCAATCCATAGCGACCGTCGCATTCAACACAATTGCTTCCATGGGAACAGCTGCTATCCTGTCTTCATACGCGATCAGCATCTCATGCATGTTTCTCAAGCGCTGGCGTAAGGAAGAACTTCTTCCTTCCAAGTTTGCGCTTGGCAGGTGTGGCATTTGGGTCAACGGTATGGCGGTGTTGTGGCTCATCAATGCCATAATCTTTGCCTTCTTTCCAACCTACCCGCACCCAACGCCAGACTTGTTCAACTGGAACATTCTTATCTACGGCGTCGTCGTCAGCGTATCTTTGGCGTACTTTTATGCGAGGGCACGCAAGGTTTACGTTGGCCCTGTTCAGTACTTGAATAAGGGCGCCTGATACCGCATTGCTCCCAGCCCTGTAGGCTTGAATGGGTATCGGAGATCCTGTAACCTGTGTCTCTCATCACACCAAGTAAAATCATACCTATCTCAAATAGTATGAATGCCTGTACTAGTATCGGGATTTTCCTAGGATTTTTTGGCCAGGGAGTCGGTGAAGAGTTAGAGTTCGTCAAACATCCGACACCAGAAATAACACATACAGAGATCTGAAATACAACAACAGTGGACGGTTACAAACCTCATAAGCTTCAAGAATCTCGCACAAAGTCACGAGGAACACGACAGCAGTCTCACATTCCTCCATTCGTTCGGCCGCTCTCGACCCACCGTGACACGTGTCGACCCACTACCATGCATATACACCGCTATACACCGCACGTTCGCCTCATCCAGGAAAATGCCCTCGAGATTAGTGCGACCAAACTCTTCCCCGCACACATGAAGCGAACAGCAAACTCTTGCCAGGATACCTCATCCCCCAGACCGGCTCCCATCCACTCATAGTCCATCACCTCACACAGCCTCAAACAAAACACCCACTCTAAGATCTCCCCGACCTCAGAAACGCACAAGCAAACCCCTACAGTTCGCACCCCTCGCTCGGATTCCTTGTCTGCGTTCTCTCTCCGCACTTCAGATTCCACGAACCCGTCAGCGAGTACCCGTCCGCGCAACCATGTCCCAACACGCCCGCCAACCCACCCTCCTGCGCATGGTCATGGACCCCTCTGCGCCCGCAACACCCACCAGAACTTCCTCATCCACACCTATCCCGCAAGAAACAGACGCCAACAGGACGGAGCTGGAGCCCACGCCCCTTCTGCTCGCGCTCGACATGCAGGCTGAGCGTAAGAGGCTGCGGAGTAGGAAGGACAGCGTTTTCACCGGCGCGGTAGAAGGAAGCGAGCGAGTTGAGAAGGTAGAGGGGGAGAGTGCAGAGGAGCAGGAGTATGAGAAGATGGAGATGGAGATGGGGGATGGGAAGGAGGTTATTATCCCTGTGAAAGAGGATTTGAGCTATCTGGCGCTGGTGGGACGGGGGGTGGGGAATGCGGTCTGGAGCGGGGTGGAGGGGGTGAGGAAGAGTGTTTGGGGGGTTGTTGGTTGGGCTTAGGGCTGTGTGTAGTATTCAAAGGGGGTATTGCAAAGAAAAGAGGATAGTGGCGAGCGAGTGATCGAAACCACTTGCAAGGGAAAGAGTGGCTTTGTGGTTTCGCTTCTGATCATCTTTAAACATGAATTTGTTGCGCTATAGCGCTATACTATATTACAAGTTGCTATCGTATAATCGTCACACTTCGTATGCAACACAAATGAAAAGCCGACTCCAACTTTTACAAGTCGCTTATTTCTTAGCATCCTCCTTGGCGCTCTCCGCCAGCTTCTGCGCCTTGTCGCCGTGCTTCTTCAGCACCTCGGTAACCTCAGCCATGGCGTCCTTGAAGATCTTCTGCGCCTCGTCGCCGTGCTCCGACGCCGCCTTCTGCAGCTGCTGCAGCTTGGGCAGGATCTCGCCGCCGCCGGGGATCTTGTTCATGTACTGCTCGGCGTACTTCTGGATGCTGTCGGTGTCGACTCCGTACTGCTTCGCCTTGTCCTTGGCCGTGCTGGCGGCGTCCTTGACGTACTTCTCAAGATCGCCGGTATCGCCCTTCTCGACGGCGGTCTTGACCTTCTCGTACAGCTCCTGCACGTTGCCGGTCTTGAGCGCGTCCTTGTTCTCCTCAATCAGCTTCTTCACCTGAGGGTTCTTGTCCAAGTAGGGCTTGGCCTGCTCCATGCCCTTCTCGAAAGCCTTGTCGCCCAACTCCTTGACCTTCTCGACCTTCTCCTGTACAAGGCTCTTAATCTTCTCAATGTTGGCGGCGCTGACGCCGGTCTTGATGATGTCGCTGATCTGTCCCCAAGTGCGGTCGACCTCCTTCTTGACCTCGGGGCCGTACTGGTCACCGAGCTGCTTGAGGGTGTCGAGGTTACCACCGACCTTCTCCTTCAGCTTGGGGTGGTTGTCCATGATCTGCTCGGCAACATCGCCGGAAAGATCCGAGATACGGCCGAGGTGCTTGACGAGCACCTGCCATGCCTTCTGGGCAGTGAAGACGCTGATGTCACCTCCCTTGAGCACATCACGCAGCTCGGCGTAAGCATCGCGCACAATGGCATCGACTTCGTCACCGTGCTTTGCACGGACGGCATCGATATCGTTAAAGGCAGCATCGACGTAGCCCTTGGCTCCAGGAATGAAAGCGGCATAGCTCTGCGCCGCATTGCGCAGCCACTCAAGAGCCTCATTGGGCTCCGGGGTGTTCTCCTTGATCTTTTGTGTGGTTGCGTTGACGTACTCCTTGGTCTTCTTCGAGGCCTGTACAACATCGCGGGCACCTGACTGTCTGTAGAAGATGTAGCCGACAGTGACGGCAGCAGCGGCACCACTGATGGCGCCAACGATGGCAGATGACCCAGTTGCAGCGCCATTAGGTGCTGAATCTGTCGACTGGAAGCGGGGCTTCTGTGCGCGGAATTGGGGCTTGACGTGAGCAGCAGGGCGGCTGGCGCAGCGAGCTGCGAAGCGCGCGTTCTGGATAGCTTGCCTTGAGTACATGATGGGTTGTGTGTGTGCAATTGATTATAGAGGGGTCGCAAGAGTTGATCAGGCGTCTCAAGGTGTAAAGTGACAAAGAAGTTTGATGTACAAATGTGTTCGTAGAACAGCAGCTGAAGACTTTAAGAGAATGCAAACGTAGCTTTGGGCAGGAGCTATGGCCACATGAGATGACGTCGCGGTGACGGATCGACATTTAGCGCAGGAACAGGGTCGCGAACGCAGCTTTGACCAAGCCGTCACGTCAGTCTTCCCCACAAGAGCCGCAATTGCGCTGCATGTCTCCGCACTTTTACAAAAATCCGATTGAAGATCTACAATTGACCTAGAACCTGTTGCAAGTTTGAGTTGGATCTGTGCTCCTGGCAACGCACCTCGTGCATTACCTCATCGTACATTACTACACATATCACGAGCGAGTCCACCATATCAAAACTCGTACCGGATCGGACTGCAGCTACAATGCTCGTTATGGCGGAAGTGCTCGAACGATACCTTGCGGCTTTTGCGCTATCGAGGGGCTGTGCCTCTTACAACCCCTTGTCGATGTAAGCGATGCACGTGATTGAGCTGGCTATTCAGCCTTGTGTGATTCAGATCTGTAACAGACTTTTCCCCATGAATACGGTCTATTACATAACCGAAGCGCGTGTCGACAATTGTACAAGACGAGATCTTTGTGTTTGACGCATCCAGAGACGATAAGTCAGCTCACCATCATCTCCTCATAAACCCCGCCCGGTGGTGTTATCCCAGCCTCACCGGGTTCTCGCGTTATAGAGCGCGATCAAAATCTCTTGGCCGATCTTGTCAATGCTACAGTACGAACATTGGAAAACAGAATGAAAACCCTCAAACAAATTGCAAAAGCAAAGTACCAAAAATATAGAGACGTAAATGAGACGTCCGCAATAGAATCCAAAGAAAATAATAAGAGGCGAGGGGAGAATTCCGCAGAAGCGTCCAAGCAAAGTTTTGGAGGGCGGGAGGGAGAATCTCTAGCAGAGCCAGAAGAATTTGTTCGGCCGGGGAGCCCGCCGTTGCAACTGTTATGCCTCGAGCCGGAGTTTCCTGAGACGTTCTGGGATCCTACTTGGGAAGAAACGTCCTTGCTGGCCAAATGTTTCATCGAAAATCAGTATCATGTCCATCGATCGAGCCCGATGTCCTGTGCGGACCGAAGAGCTTTCCTGGACCAAGTGGCAACGCTTCTGCAGAGGGGTGCTAATCCAAACATAACAATATGCGTTTACGAAGTAGGCAGGAGGATCTTGCATCGAGTTCTCGATGGCGATGACCTACAAGGCTTTGATCGGAGTCTTATTAACACCCCAGATCTCGTACATTCTAATAAAGCTCAGCTGCTCTGGATACGTACTCCATTTCTCCAAAGCCTACTCCAGAACGATATCGACATCATTGTTCTCTTCCTCCGCTATGGTGTGAATGCGCGAGACCTTACCCGGCACTTCAACGTAGTCAAACTCCGGAATGACATCAGCGACCCTGCAGGTTTACTCTCAATATCGCATAGATTCCAGTCGGTCAGAGATTTTGTCAAGAATGTTGACATTTTTCAGGATACATCTTTGGAGACATGGCTCATCGAAGACATCCAACGGACACTGAGGATTATCCATAAAGACTTGGATATAACATTCGACGGCATTGGCATTTTCAGCTCGATACTGAAAGACAAGATGGAAGAAAAAATCTCCACACCTCTGTCAGGGACTGTTTGGAGTCATTCTTGCGAGCCGCTGACGACAGCAGAGTGTCCGCATGTTCGGAATGAAATTTCCGACCTAACACAGGGGATATCGGAACCGTCGAGAGCATTGACGTCAACGATGTGCAGTATGTGCCAACTTGTAGTTGGCAATCGACCACATATTACTGCATATCCGATGCCCCGTCCTAAGGTATCTATGAGTTTACAACACATCCTGGAGACTCAGAGATGGGAACTCCTATCTCGTTTCAACGACACCGAGCGGAGACATGCCGTGCGATCTGTGCCATGTATGTAAAATTCACCTACTTGTCCTTTATGCGACTAAACCTCACACCTTTACAGCTGGATTGTATACTACCATAAACGAAATATCGTCCCTCGGAGATCAAATTACAGGGTCCCTTGCAGCGGCAATGCTTTCGAAGTGTTGGTTGGTCACTTGCACTGAAGCACACGTAATATGTTCAAGGAATGGCCGAACTTACATCCCGACAAGACTTGTGGAAATTGTTAGTGACGGATTGGTTCGACTCGTCGAACATATGCCGTCAACACAGATGTATGCTGCTCTGAGCCATCGCTGGAGTCAAGACGAAGCGTCAAAAACAACGTCTTTAAATTTTGCCGACCGGTTGGCACCGTTTCGAACCGACCAACTGTCACGGACTATACATGACTGTTAAATCGGCACAGAGCCTCGGATATCGGTACATGTGGATCGATGTGCTTTGCATCATACAGGATTCAGAGCAGGACTGGCTTCATGAGGCTGCAGAGATGCGACACGTCTACAGCAATGCCGTAATCACTATTGCAGCTGAATGTGCCGAGGAGGAGACAGCTAGTGAAGGCATCCCTTCGCCTCGCGACTTGACCGGTTTTATACCATTTCCGCTGCATGAACTTGAGAAGTATGCTGACGAGAACTTGGAGCACCTGTTCCGATCTGCAAAAGAACCAGACGACAAACGATGGTGCATCTTTCCAAATACCGGAGAATATCTGTACGCCAATCGTCCGAAAGGAGTGTTGGACACAAGAGGCTGGATTCTTCAGGAGCAACTCCTCTCACCTCGCATCTTATATTATAGCCACGAGCGACTGTATTGGGACTGTATCAGCCAATCAGCTTCTGAGGTTTCTCCTGAAGGGGTTTCGCTTCTGGCTGATGCGCACTCCGGTGAAACTTGGGCATTCCGGCTTCTGCGAAGAACAATCGCGGGCAAGGGCGATCCAGAATTGCTCGTGAAGTTGATCGCGGATGTGTAGATCCACGTCGTACAGAACTACTCAGCTCATACGCTCACAAGGCAAAGTGAAAAATTAATTGCCCTACAAGGGGTCGTTGCGGCATTAGAGAGTGTGCTCCAGCTTCCATCTGTGGCGGGCATGTGGCAACAAGGTCTCTGGAAACAACTTATGTGGTAGATAGCTACGCCTGCCATTGACGCAGACCATGTGGATTCTCCATTATCAGCACCCATGTGGTCTTGGCTCAGCGTTGATGGCGCAGTCAATCATCATCACTCCATGCACTTGCACGGAGATCCCATTGAACTCGACGACCTTGCTCCGCTTCCTGGCCTGAGATGCACGGTCACAAACATCCACGCAGAACCTACTAGCATCAGTGCACTTCTTGATCTATCTGCCACGAGCTTTTCGTACATGCTCACAGCCAACGATCTCCGGGAAATGACTTGGAAATGGGGACATCCAGGAAAACTTAATCTTGCCCCAGCTCGCTGGATGCTGGATAGGAAGCTCGAGCTGCCTCTGGAAATGCAGTGTGTTATCATCGCGGAGGATGAGGTAGCTAAGATGACGGTTGGCATGTGCCTGGCTGCGGACGACTCTCAGCCTGATACCTGGAAATGTGCAGGAGTGTTCCTTTGGGACGGACTGACATGGAAGATTACTAAATATGCTAGAAGAGAGCTCCAGACAGGGCACTTCGCAGTCATCTGACCTGATCATTCTGAGAACAGACATGGAGAGCAAAACGTACAAATTGAAAGCAAGCAACAGACGCAGTTTAGGCGTGTCTAGGATACTTTGTTTCGCAAAATTTATCCTTTATCGAAAATAACGCAATGTACCAAATCCAGCCCACTCCTCGCAACCTATCCCCCCCGGTCCCCTACCACGGCACAACACTCCCATCATACGTGAAAAACTTCCCGTTATCTTGTTCCCCTAGTCCATGCACCGTCCTCAACATCCCCCCAATACTCACCTCGGCGTCCAACACGGCCCCCTCCCCGCCCATCCGCGTCTTCACCCACCCAGGATCCATACAAACGACCACACACTCCTTCAGCTTCTCCCTCAGATCCCCACTCTGATGCACAGTGAGCATGTTCAGCGCCCCCTTGGAGATGGAATACGTCGCGCACTTGCGCGGATTGATTCCGAGCGAGCGCTCCATGGACCCGAGGCCGGAAGTCATATTCATGATGCGCGCATTGTCGGCGAGCAGACCTGCGGAAATTAGGGAGGAGACAGTGGTCGCGGGCCCGAGGACGTTGATCTGGATTTCCCTGTGCAGGTCTTCTTCCCCAATACTCAGCGCGTTCTGGTGCGATACCGAGTTCACGCCCGCGTTGTTCAGCAGGAAGTCAATCTTCACGCCGGAGCCGAGAGTGGAAGTGAGGGCCTCGGCGAAAGACGAGATGGACCTGCCAGACCCGGTGTCGCAGACGAGAACATGCGTGGTCTTGGAGGCGACGGCCTCCAGATCCGCAGTGTCGGTGGACGACGAGCGGACGCAGGCGACGATGGTGTTTGCGCCGTCCCGGGCGAGCTGGCGCACGAATTCCAGGCCCAGGCCGCGGTTAGCGCCTGTGACGCAGTAGACGGGCATCTGTTTCGAGGTGACTGTGTTGTGTGCGGGGTTTGATGTGGGTGCGTGGGTTTTCTTTGTGCTTGATGTGGGGGAGGGTCTGTTATGAAGGCCGCGTTTTGATGAGACAAGCGTGGCTCTATATGTATGCAAGCAGATTAACCGGTGCAGGTGTTTGGCTCGGGGAGAAGTCCTTTGCTGATAGACGCAGACGGCTGGGGGAGAGACCCCGCGGAGCCTGATGGAGCTTGAGAGTTGAGGGCGCGCTGTGTGGTCGAGTCGTTACGCGTTCTCTGTGAACGATCATGGTCGATACGATACCTTTGAGTAAAAGCTGCGTCTCGTCAATACCAACACTATTCACAGGTCTTTTTCACCCTATGGGATTCTACCAGGAGCATCAATGAAGATCTATCATGACGTTGGGACATCAACACCATTTACCCGCGCGGCCCTCCTTCATTGGCCGACACCTCAAGCTAATTCCTCATTCGATCGAAAATAGCCGGATACAAACAACCACGCTAAGGGTTCTGTAGAGCCTATTCCACAGTACCACATCAACTATTTCGCATCGGAGAGATTTTCTAGAAAGCTTACAAGATCCGCAGAGCAGAAACAAGTCAAAGTCTATGCTCCACCTTCCACACTTCCCACAAGCCGAAGAGAGTAAAAGTGTTCCTGTATATCCAATATTGAGTTGTGTATATGGGGTATCTCGTATCCTGTCCATTCCTCCATCCCATCCCATCCTATCCTGTTCCGTCCCAGAGTCCCTCCAAACCCTCAACCCATCCATCGTACTCGAGCGAAACCAAGTTCCTCAAGCCCATCTCCAACAACAGAAAACCCCTCACAGCACCCTCCCCAACATCCTCACAGCAACCACCTTCTCTACCTTCTCCTTCAACTTGCGCCGTAACCTGCCCACCTTCTCCTTAAGCGTTCTTGGTCCCATACGGGCGCAGAACCCTCTCCTTCCCGCTTCCCCCTTTTCCTCCTTCGGTGGCTTCTCGTTCGCCGTCTCCCCATTCGCCGTCTGACCCGCAGCAGCAGTCCGGAGGACATCGCTTCTAGCTCCTGCAGGCGAAGTCAGACGCGGCCCAGCAGCGTGAAGTCTACAACCCGCCGTGGTCTGCCCCTCGCGCGGAAGAGCAACACCGTCTTGATGGCTACGCTGCCCCTCCTCGCCCTCGACGCGACTAGCGGTGTAGAAAGCTGGCCTCCTCCTGATGATCCTCCCCTCCGGTTGCTGCCTCTGTAGCTGCCCCTCACTCCATCTCCTCCGCTCCTCCTCTTCCTCAACTCCCCTGCCGACTACATTCCCCACAGCAGCAAAACGCACTCGCCTCGCAACCCCAATCTCCAACGCATGGCCGAGCGAGAGCATGCTCATCGTGCTTGCCCCCCTGCTCAGCGCAGGCTCGGTGACTTCCGTCACGGGCGAGAGCACGTGAGGATTCCAGCCGTTCACATGGTCGTCCTCCCCGTCTTCTTCCTGTTCTTGGCTCGGCGAGGAGGGACTCGCCTCTTCTTCGTGCTCTACTTCCGCCTCTGCGATGGAGAGGGTGGGGGGGACTCGATGGGGAGGGGGGATGGGTGCGATGGCCAGCGGGGTAGGGGGATGGAGGTCTTCGCGCCGGCGTAGGAAGGGCACGTCTTCATGCCAGCCAGGTGTTTGTCGGCCTTCGCCCTGTGGCAAGAGTGGCACGTCCGCCTCCCCTCCATCCGCCAGAAGCCCCTCCGTAGACACAGCCGCACTCCGCACGCTTCGCACGCTCCCTGAGTCCGCAGCAAGCGCCCTCAGCCCCTCCCGCAGCGCGCGCACCGTGCTCCCCTCCGAGCTCCCGCTCAGGACCGAGTCGAACGACGGCAGCGCGCGGAGCGGCGGCGCCCCCAGGTGCCAGCTCACGACGGGCGCGTTCACGAGGACGGGGGTGCGGCGCGGGCGCAGGGGGGAGAGCCCGCGGAGGACTTCGTTGGGCTTGGTGCGGTCCTCGTTGGTGACGGTGTCGGGGGGTTGGGAGGAAGTCGACGAGGCCATGGCGCGAGTGTTTTGCGCGGGGGGTATGCGCGGTGTGAGGGAGAGAGCCATGGCGCTCTTGCTGGTGTCGGTGTCGATGTAGGAGGGAGAGGTAGAGGTGGTGAGATGATGATGGAGAGGGTGGGAGTCAGGCGGGGCAAGACAGGGCATAGACCGAGTGCCGCTGGAATCGTGCGGCAGTACCGTGGATGCCTCTACCGCGATGCTTGGAGTGAGTGCTGAATTCGTAGGGCGGTACCGTTGATACCTCCACCTTGTTTGGAGCCGACCCGCAGGTTGGACTATGACACCTTGCAGTTACCTAGAACGAAAGCATGGACAAGATAGGGCATGGTATGGTATGGCATTCGCACTACCTCGCGCCCATATCCACGTCCCGTATCGGGTCTTCCGGCAGCGCGAACATGGGCAGCTTCCTCTCTGTGTTGCCCAGCGGGTTCTGAAGCCCCAGCGGCACGTCGTCCGGCTGTATATGCGCGTTTGTCGCGTTCGCTGCTTCTGGCGCGTGGTTCGGCATTGTGGGTTGTTCGTGAGGTGCCGCGGCTGAGCCATGGATGGGTGTTCCACTGGCTCCGTTCTGCAAAGTGTCCACATGCCGTGGTGATACAGCGGGTTTGGCTGTCGCGTCTGGCGTCTCTGCGGACGTCCCAGACTCTGTTGACGCATCGCCTTCTGTCGCCTGTCCTTCTCCCTTGTCGTCGTTCGCAGCTCCGTCTCCCTCAGCCTTGGGCGTAGCCCTCTTCCTCCTCGCCCTCTCAATTAACTCGTCAAATTCGTTCTTATTCGCCTTCGCGTACCCACTCCCATCAAAATCTTTTCTCATCACTTTACTATCCCCCTCCCGGGCTCGTCCCCCCTGCGTGTTCTCCCACTCTTCCAGTTCCTTGACCAACTGCCTCTTCGTCCTCCGCGCGCGGTCATCAGCGTCACAATTCGAGTTGTAGATATTCAGCCACTCGATGTGCCGCCGCTTCATCAGATCCTTGCCGCCCCAGCTGGGGATCCCGATCTCCTGGAGCTTCTTGCGCAGCGCACCCTCTTTCATCATGGCGTAATTAAGCTGAGACTGGCGGACAGGCGGGGGCGAGGGGTCTTTCTGTCGTCGCTGTAACGTCGCGGGGAATGGGGGTTTTGTTCTAAACAGGGATGTCAGTATGCAATGTAGGAGCGACGAATGCTGAAGCAAGCAGGCTTACTTGGTCCGCGTGCTGCGCTCCTGCGATGCGCTCTGTCCTGTGCATACGTCCAGGTGGTTGAAGACCAGCTCTTGCTTCATGGCCTCGTTGCAGATGGGGCACTTGGCCATGCCCTCTGGGAGGAAGTCGGCGTCGCTATCATCCCCACTGTCTGGAATCTCGACCGGCGCATCGTGCGAGCCTGCATTTCGCCGGCTGCGCCGTGTCTGTCGTGACCTCGTCTGCCTCAGATGCTCGCCGTCTTCTATGTCTATGTCGTCCAATTTTCTCTTCTTGCTGCTGCTGCTGCCTGTCTCTGTGCCGTTTGCCTCCTCTTTGTCTGCACGCGCCAGCTCGAGCGCCTTCGGCCTGGCCTCTTGGAAGCGCGTGACGACCTCACGCACGGCGATGTTTGGTAGGAGTTTGTTGCTGGACAGCTCGGTTCGGCAGCTGGGACACTTCCCGTCTGCGGCGATGCTGCGCCGTATGCATATCGAGCAGAAGGTATGCGAGCATGATGTAATGACGGGGTTTGAATAGAACTCTTTGCACATTTCGCAGCGCAAGGCTGCTTCCAGCGGTTCAAAGGCAGGGAGTGTCGTCGCAATCCAGTCCGTCGAGTCCGGGAGGTCAAATACGGGCTCCATAGCTGGCTCTGGGCGACAAGCAATCGCGCAGGTAGCAAAGTTTCGTGCACATGAGTGGGGCGTAGACTGCATCTGCTGCGCAGTGGGCTTGACGGGCCTGCCGTACTCGTTAGCGTCCGACGCGTCGCGGTCGCGCTGGCCACGTGCAGTGCCTCGCGTCACGACATCACGACGCCTGAAAGTTGAGAAACCAAGCTTGGTCTGTTTGGTCATCGCGGTCTTGCCGTCTTGATCGTCGAGTCTGGTTTTCAGGTGAGGAACGAACATAGTCCATGCTGAACTTATCACCTCAACCATTACGCACACCTTCACTTTGATTCGGCTTGCTGCGAAGCTATGCTTGTTATTTGTTCCATCTCATCTAACTTGGGTTTACGTTGTGGATTTCCTTCTTCTCCGCTTGCTTGTCAAGGTAGACGTTCTTCGCCAACAAGCCACCTAACATGCTCCCTCAGACCTTGAAGACTGCACTCTTACTCCTCACCCCATCAAAAACACATGTGTTATCAACCGGGACGTATTGCTCAGTAACCGCCTTGATGACTTCCTGTGACACGATGCCGCCGGTGAGTGCGGCGATGTTATGCAACTCCGCTCCGCCTGCTCGAGCACTGCATGCCAGTCAGCTGTGTCTCCTCGTGCATTCGTTGGGAAAAAAATAGTGCACTTACAATTCCTGAGCGAACTCTCCAATCTTCTCCTTAATTTCTGAGTACTCTGGGTCAGCGACAGATGTTCCGGCTCCCTTGATCAGATCGTCCATGATCTTATGGGCAATGCCAGTGAGCTTCTCGGCGTCGGTGTCTGCGTCCGTCTCTCCAGGTGCTTGAGGAGCACCGCCGAGAGCGTCCTTGTCGTGTGTTGCGGCGAATTCATCCCACGCTAAGAAGGCAATGTACAAGGGGATCAATGAGTCGGGGAATGTAAGCTCTTGTGCTAGGACATGTCAGTACGCGTGCCAGGCCCAACTCAGTCTTAACGTACCGATGGACTTCGCCCTGTCACCCCATTTAATCTTCTCGCCGGCTTGCACAACATGGAACGGACGCCCTCGTACCAACTTGATGTGTGCGGCGTTTTTGCAGAACTGTTCAACGTCTTTCTCGTCAATGGTTGTAGTGCGCCCGGCATTTCTCTCCGCAAAACGAACGTTCTCCAACACCTCGGCATAGTCTTTCCGTGCCTTTGACTTGTAGACGTTCTGGAGCTGGATATAGTCTTTCGAGCGAGCTTTCATGTCTGGTACAGAGCCCGGCACAGGCAGTACGCTGTGCTTTACGTGGAATAGCCCAATGGCGTGGGCGATAACCCAGAAACTTGGCGTGTCCTTCTTAATGACAAGCGTCTCTGGGGCAGTAAAGATTTCCTTGACCGAGCTGCTTACTCCTGGAGGGTTCAGCGATTTCAGCACCGCAGCCACAGCTTCGTCAAAGTTCTCTTCCCCGCCCTCTGGATTGTTTGTCCTTGCAGCTTTTGACACCATCGTCCGAAACTCAGTCTTCTCCTTGTAGTTTTGCGGTGCTTCCCCGTTGTGCATTTTCTTCCATTCCTCCAGGTAGTGTAGCAACAAAGCCAGGTATGGTATGTGGCCATGGTCATCAGGGCTCATGCCTTCCAGGTCGGATGTCTTCTCCTCTGCATACTGAAGCAGCTCTGGCCATGGCTTCAACAGACGCAAGTCCGATGTGCTCTCCGGGCCTGGATGTGTATCAACGATGGGGAAGGCGGGTGGCAGGTGTACGGAGAAGTGCGAGTAGAAGCCGACCGAGTGGACGTAGAAGAGAGGAATCAGCGCGGCGCTTGCATGGGCAGACAGCTTTGCAAGTAGCTCGGGGCGTATAGGCGCGGTCGCAATGATGAGGGTATACGGTTGCAGGGCGTCGGGCTTGACGAGCCACGATTCGACTGGCTGGCTCTATATTAGCACAGTTCAACCCGGTCCTACCAGAATCTCCATAGATACCTCGTTGATATAGTGACCCTCCACATCAGGATTCAATTCCTTAAGCAGGTTCACTGTGTGCTCGGCACGGAAGCCGCCAAGGTGCTGGTCCTCGAGGAAGAAGTTCACACCCAAGTCCGCTGCAGTGACGACAGCTGAGTCTTGGATGGTGAATTGGCCAATGCCGGGCAGGACAAGGTTCTTCAATGTCTCGATGCCAACGACGCCGGGGCCGCTATTTATCAAGAGAATGTGCGAGTTCTCGAGCGCAAGCTGCCCGGTGGCACCCCACAATCGCAGCTGTCGGTCGTACCTGCAATGGTTAGTAGCTATCTGCAAGCTCCCGAGACGGAAATAGCTCACTTCTTCTCCTTCGCAGTCGGCCCTTGAACAGGCGGAGGTAGGCCCGCCATTTTATTCTGTTTACAAGTATTTAGTTGAGTGTCGTCTGTTTGCGACGCAGCAACTGTAGGCGGCGCTGACATTCTGCCACCGCCGAACTCGAGCGTCATGCACTGCGGGTGGAGCCGTTGGTGGGGCAAGCGCGTCGAACAGCGACAGGGGTCAGGCTCCGTATTTATAGGTATAGCGAACTGCACATGGCCTGGATTTCACTTGAACCGCCATATTACATTCAAGTTTCGACTTTCACTGCCATAAATCTTTCGTTGATCATCACGGCCTGCATCAGTTTGGGTGCAATACTACACATTCCGTCTGCGCACTGTCTAGTGCTCACCGTCCTTCGTCCTGACCACTACACTCCCATCCTGCATGCCAAAGTACACTGCCACAGGCACCTGCCCGCCACTTACAGCGTCCTTCTCGCCGCTCTCTGCCCTCAATGCCTGCGCTGCGTCTCCGTCCAAACCAGAGAAGATGCCAACCTCCAACACACCTGTTAGACCCTTGATCGCCTTCGCAATGGTGTTCACCTCCCACGTGCCATCACTTCCATCGCCCTTACCCTTCCCGTCCTTGACATCCTTCCTAGTCAATAGTGTAGGAAATTTGGCGTCGATGATGTAGAAATCCTGATCCGTCTTGAGCGGCCCTGACTTCTCAAGCAGTGTGGTCCTGAGCCTCGGGTCCGTAGAACCAAGCACCCTCAGCGCATCCTGAACCTTGATCTGCGCGAGCGGCGCAACCTCGATTGGAATTGTGGGCCAGTTGGTAAGGAGGCGGTCCTGCCTCTTGCGGTAGTCGGCGACGCAGACAAACTTCTTCGCGCGCTCGGCGACCAGCTTCTCCTGGAAGAGACACGCACCTCCGCCCTTGATGCAGTTCAGCTCTGTGTCGACTTCGTCGGCGCCATCGAAAGCTACGTCGAGCAATATGCCCGAGGGCAGCGCATCAAACGACACCGGGGTCAGGCCGGCGTTGATGATGACTTGGCGCGATTGGTAGCCGGTCGGCACGAAACGGATGGCGGGATTTGTAGAGCGCTCTTTGATTGCTTCGACGACGTAGACGATGGTTGTTCCGCTGCCGATGCCGACGTACGAGGCGCTTGGGTCGAAGTGGTCGGCGACGGCTTGCTGGCCGGCTGCGCGCTTGGCGGCCTCGACGTTGGTGTCTGTCATTGCTTGTGTGTTTTGGAGGCGAGGTGTGGTAGTGAGGTAGCGGCAGGCGTGTATGCTTGGTGGGATCTTGGTTTGCAATGTGAGTCTAGCGTTGAGGGACGGTAGCGGAAAAGAGAGTTTTGACGCAGCAATTGCGCGGAGGGGCTGGAGGGGCAGCTCTGGCCGATGACGATGACTGATGCTACGTATTTGCTGCGTGGGACGCGCAACTTGCAATGGCAGGCGCATGGGGAGATGGGGGGCAACGGCTTATGTGCAATTGGAGCTAATCACAATACCTTCAGTGCGATTTAGCCTATTTGACTGAGAGCGACAATGCGCTGAAGGTCAGCATGCTTTGCGGACAAGCTCAACGAGGCCGGAGCTTTGCCCGCCTTGCGGTGCCCCACTTTGCTGTGAGTACCCCCACGTTTCTTGGATTTTGACCATGACTGATTGCTTCTGCGACATCAGCTTCAAATGCTTGCAAATATTGCTTTGCACTTTTTGCGTTCATGTGTTGATTCATCTATTATGTGGTGGCTCGATATCTCAATCTACAAGCTCCAAATGAAATACAGCGAAGGCTATATTTGAAAGAAGTACCGCTGTTCTAGTTGGGGGCTCTCGCTGATAGTTCACTACCAGTTCGCGACCAGTTCACACCATCTGTTCTATGCTTTCCTGGGTCAAATCCTCCAATAAATACAGCCTGCGGATTGGTTCTTCCATTCTCCCTCGTACCTTCCACCTTCAATGGGCCAGAGGGGTGCTTGCCTACCCGCGCAGGCTGGGTAAGTCTTACTCCATCAGGCTTAGCCTCTGTCTACGATATATGTAGCGCTCATCTGCAGCTTCAACCAGTCACTGTTGTTATCCAATTTGGTACTTGAACAGATCTCGGTACGAGACCTCTTTTGCAGAATACATCATCACCTGGACGAAACGTATACCACTTTCTCCATCTGAACCTCCCCAAATCTCTTCCAGCAGCTGTGTCTCATCTCAATCAATCTGAATTTATCTTACGGCCACTATCACATCAGTAAAAAATGCCAGACCAAGCGGCCACAATCCCACACCCAGCCTGCATATCGGGTACACCTCACGTCTCAGGAACCGCCACAGGCACTCTTCTAGCCTCACCCATAGAAATCAGTTTCTGGGGCGGCGTCGACCATGTCACTGGCCAGGTCATCGACCGCTCCCACCCCCTCCGTGGCCAACAATTAAAAGGCAAGATACTCGCCATCCCAGGCGGTCGGGGTTCATGTTCAGGATCCGCGACGATTCTGGAGCTAATTATGAATGGGAATGGGCCACAAGCACTGGTGTTCGAGAGGACAAATGAGATTCTTGCCGTTGGGGTGTTTGTTGCTGAGGAGTTGTTCGGGAGAAGCATACCCGTGGTCATTGTAGGGCGGGAGGGGTTCGAGACAATCTTGAGCTGGAGTGGAAGAAAGGTGTACGTGAGCAACCACCGCATATCAGTGGATCTGCTGGATGAAAAGATGGACGACAGTAAGGTAGCTATCGCGCTCAACCCGGGCCCAGAGCTGGAAGATATCGACAAAACCCTACTCTCGGGCACCAACAAGGCCCACGCCCTTGCCATGCGCATCATCATCCGCACTGCAACAATCACTTCCGCCCCCTCCCTCCTCTCCATATCCCAGGCGCATGTCGACGGCGCGCACTTTGGTCCCGCATCCCTCCTCTTCGGCAAACGCCTGCTTGAACTCGGCGGCACCTTCTCCGTCCCCACAACCGTGAACGCACTCACCATCGACCAACAGCGGTGGCGCAGTCTGGGAGTTGATACTGCCTTCGGCACAGAGAGCGATGACCTCGCCAACACATTTCTCGCCATGGGCGCCCGACCCAGCTTCACTTGCGCACCCTATCAGCTGCCATCTGCGCCGAAGGCGGGCGAGCAGGTAGCTTTCGGCGAGAGCAACGCGGTAAGCTTTGCGAACAGCGTGCTGGGTGCAAAGACAGCCAAGTATCCCAACATGCTGGAGGCGCTGATCGCATTGACCGGCCGCGCGCCGCGTGGTGGGATGCACGTAGATGAGAATAGAAAGCCGGATATCTGTATTACGGTACCAGCGCTGGGCAAATTCGGTGACGAGGCACAACTCGACGACGCTTTCTGGCCACTGCTGGGCCACGTGGTAGGCGAACGCGCAGGCGCCCGCATCCCACTGATCTGTGGCCTGGAGGATATACAGCCTCTACCTTCGCGCGACGCGCTGAAAGCGTTCTCTGCTTCATTTGCAACTTGCGCTGGAGCGCCGATGTTCCACATGCGCGGTATTACGCCTGAAGCCCCTCTCTACTCCACCTCATCTACCTCCACCCTCCCCAGCGCAGCACTATCCTGGACAGATCTCGCAGACACATGGCGCACATTCAACCCCCCTTCCCCCTCCGCTCTCAAAATCGACCTCATCTCCCTAGGCTCCCCGCACTTCTCCCTCCGCGAGATGGCGCGTTTGTACTCCCTCATCGCCATCCAGAACCGCCCTAAGCACCCGCACACGGCCGTCATCGTGACCACCTCGCGCTCACAGCACGCGCTAGCTACGCAAGCAGGGTATATAGATCTTCTAGAGACCTTTGGCGTGCAAGTGCTGACGGATACGTGTTGGTGTTTTGTGCGCGAACCGGTTATTAAAGAGGGGTTTAAGCGTATACTGACAGATTCAGGAAAGTATGCATTTTACGGGCAGGGCTTGACGGGAAGGGAGACGAAGTTCGGGGGGTTGGAGGCGTGTGTTGAGGTTGCTTGTACGGGGGAGTGGAGTGGTGAGATGCCGGGCTGGTTAAAGAGCGGACTGGGGAGTGAAGAGGGGAGCGAACGGCATTGAACGTGCGGAAGATGGATTGAGGAACTCGAGCCAGCATACTACACCGACTCCACAGTCTCGACCTTAATCTCCGGGCCCTCGATCTTCTTCACCTTTCGGCCCTCCCACCACGACATTAACCCGGCAAACATGGCCACCCCGCACCCCAGCGCGATGAACGTCCCCGTCGCCCACGTCGGACGGTCCAAGCGATTGTAGTGCCACATGAAAAAGCACAACACCGCCTGCAGCAGCGTATTCAGCACCATCATCCCCGTCGTGAACGCGAGCTTCCACAGCGGCGTGGGCGGCGCCACCTCCCCCGTGAACGTAGTCTTCTCCGCCGCCGCGCCGCCCCTCCAGCTCTCGTTCTCCGCAAACCACGCCGGCGGGCGGAACCAAGCTTTGTTCTGATCGTATAGCCGGCGCATGGCGCGCTGGTCGTGGAAGTACGCGCACCGCACCATCCAGTAGAAGTCGCGGAAGCGCCAGGGCGCCAGGCCGAAGCCCGTGACGCAGAACAAGGCGTTGAGGATCTGAGAGTCGATTTCTAGCCAGATCTTACGCGAGGAGTAGTCGTCATCGCACGATGGGTGGCACATGGCGGGCGCGGCATTGAGGAGGAGGAAGAAGAGCATTGCGCCCCAGGCCTGGGTGTGTTAGTAGAGTATTCAGGGAGGGAATCTCACTCAGGGTGCAACAGTTCGCTCAGCACGATGCAGATGAGACTATCAGGTTTCGTTGCAATGTGCCTTCAGGATTTGATTGCCTCATCTGAATCACGACGAATGAATCATTACAACCCCTTGTCAACATGGGAGTACGCACGACGACGTTCAAGCCGTAAATGGTGATGAGGAAGCCGGATGGTGTGAGAAAGAAGACCCAAAATGCTTTGAGGCCATGTTTGATGGTCGGGCCCCATGATTCTTTTTGAGGAGAGGCATGTTTTTCTTGTAATGTCTGCCGGCGGTGGATGCCATGGTGATGGTGCTTGTGCTTTTTCTGTCCATCCTCGACATCGGCATCGGCATCCGGCGTGAGGGTTTCTTCCACGGGACTGCCGAGCGTCTTCGTCCTCGTCGTTAGCAGCGTAAGCTCCCCGTCGCCATCCGTCTTCGCGGTCCGGATAGCGTGGCCATGAGCATTGAACTCGATGTTCGAGCCCCCGGATTCCGGCTCGCGCAGCTCGGTCAGGTTGGGTGCCTGCGCGATGGCAGTCGCGGTGGCCTGCCACATGCCCAGCTGAGGGGTCGCGTTGAGGAGCGAGAGCGACATGCCGCGGGCGCGGCCTACGATGCCCTTCTCTTCGTTTTCGGCCATGGTGTCGAGCGGGCTTGTGTGCGGGAGGCCAGACTCTTGCGCCGATGTGTTGCTGTAGGAGCGCAAAAGCTGCAGAATCCCCAACTCTTTTTCTCTTAATGCGCTCGCACGAGCTTGGGACGTTGTGCGGCCGGCCAGGAGGAATCTTGGGACTCTCCGCAACTTTGTTGCGGTACTAACGTACTGTATACGAAATACGACGATCGTCGACAAGCGGACGGTCCGCGGTGCGGTACGCGGTGATTCGTCCCATGGGGATCGCTGTTTAGTCGAGGTGGTACAGGCGAATGAGAACGGTTGAGGCGTAGGCATCGAGCCGAGGAATTCGGTCAGACATGTGGTTGGATGACATCGCTGACCTGAGAAGGTCCGAAATGCTTATCATAACCAAACAACAGACGGCGGAGCTGCGAGGCCGTTCTTTGCTCTCGACGTCGCTCAGCTTTTTCGTTCATCTTGAGTTTGTTTGGATCGAGGGAGCGAGTCACCAACTTTATTCAGAGCAATGCCTCTCAATTTCAGCAGCAAACAACGCCACGGCCAGTACCATGATGAGAAGGCACAGAGCACAGGACGAGTCAATACTTTCGGGCAAGTCGCGATCAACTTCCATCAAAACACGGCGCATCTGAGATACTGGTTCGACAAGCTCCAGAACGATGCTGCTGCATGCAGGCCGGCGCAATGTGCGAGACCGCGCAGGGGTAGTACGGCGCTGGTGGACGAGTTCGTCAGCGAGAAGACGGGCACAACTCCACGGAGACCGCGACTGAACATTGCGATTCATATCTGCGGCTCGAGGGGTGATGTACAGCCTTTCATCCCCATTGCCAAATTGCTACAGGCGCCGCCGCACGGGCATAGGGTGAGGATTTGCACGCATCCGGCGTTTAAGGACTTTGTAGTAAGTGGCGTGGGAGAGATATGGCTTTCAGTAAGACGCTGATCCGGTGCATAGGAGAGTAATGGGGTCGAGTTCTTTTCAATTGGAGGAGACCCTGAAGCGTTGATGGCTTATATGGTCAAGAATCCCGGTTTGTTGCCAAACATGCAATCAGTCAAAGCTGGAGACATTGGGAAGCGGCGAAAAGAGATGGGCGAGATGATCGAGGGGACTTGGCGAAGCTGCATCGAAGCAGGAGACGGTATGGGCGAGAAGATCCCAGCACTGAACGTAGACGACGCTGAGGACCTGTTCATCGCCGATGCCATCATTGCTAATCCTCCATCGATGGGGCATATTCATTGTGCGGAGAAGTTAGGCATACCGCTGCACATAGTCTTCACCATGCCATGGTCGCCAACCAAGGCATTCCATCACCCTCTGGCAGCCATGGAGTACGGGGAAGTCGAGACTTCGATGGCGAACTACTTCAGCTTCGGCATCATGGAGCTGTTGACATGGCAAGGCCTCGGCGACATCATCAACAAGTTTCGCCAACAGACCCTAAACCTCGACGCTATCAGTCCACTGTGGGGTCACCAGCTGATTCCGCGCCTTCGTGTGCCATACAGCTACCTCTGGTCGCAAGCGTTGATTCCCCGACCGTCTGACTGGGGTCCACATATCAGCATCACTGGCTTTTCTTTCTTAGACGCCGGCTCGAACTACACACCGCCCCAGGACCTGGCCGATTTTCTGGCTGCAGGACCAGCTCCTGTGTATATCGGATTTGGTAGCATCGTGGTCAATGATCCGGTTGGTCTCACCAAGCTCATTTTTGAGGCTGTGAAGTTGGCGAAAGTGCGCGCAATCGTCTCCAAGGGATGGGGCGGTGTCGGTGCAGGTGAGGTACCCGACGATGTATATTTGATAGGGAACTGTCCGCACGACTGGCTCTTTCAAAGAGTCTCGTGTGTGGTTCATCACGGCGGTGCCGGTACTACCGCGGCCGGAATTGCTCTCGGGAAGCCCACAGTTGTCGTGCCTTTCTTCGGCGACCAGCCCTTCTGGGGACAGGTAAGATCTTGCGGGCTGACTTTGAAGAACTTTATTGACTTGTTGTCAGATGATTGCCAAAGCCGGTGCAGGCCCGGTTCCTGTACCCTTTAAGCAAATGACGGCGCAAAGTCTTTCTGAAAGCATAACATTTGCGCTTAAAGATGAGGTCAAGATAGCTGTACAGAAGATGGCCGACAGCATAGCAGAAGAGGACGGATCCGGAGGAACAGTTTGCGACTTTGAGCGGAAGCTGGGCATCGACGAAATGCGTTGCCATCTCTGTCCCGAGCGCCTGGCGCTCTGGCGGGATAAGCAATCAGGCGCGCATTTGAGTGGCTTTGCAGCAGTTGTACTGTGTGAAAGGAAGATCGTAGACCCTAAACATCTACGATTGTAAGTTCGTCCACTTACCGAGTAGAGAATGATAATAGCTAACAGCAAGCGTTGTAGACTGCGACATAGACATTGGTGTCAGTAGCGCCATCTTCCCTGCCTCTCAGATCTCGACTGACTAAGCCAGACACCCATGAAGGAGCGGAAGGACCCAGTGTCGGCGTCGTAGCTGCATTCGGCGGCCTCATGACGTCCTTCAGCACCGACACTGCAGAGTTCTCGCACCGATTGAAGAAGAAGTCCCATCATGAGGACGTCGAGACATTAGCACGTACCGTCACCAACGGCGCGGAAGAGAACTTCGATCCCAAGAAAGGCATCACTTCCAAGCAGTTCCACCACCTGGCGTACCGGATGGCCAAAAAGTCGTACGAGGATGACTATGTGAAGAACTTCACTAAGCCGAATGCGGCACCTGCTTTAGTTGCCGTTCGAAGGAAGGTCGAAGAGAGGAAAGCAAAGGGCGGCCGAGGCTTTCAGATCACGAGCGCAACCGCGCACTATGTGGGTGATCTCGCTGTGACGGGAGTCAAAGGTGAACTACATCCCACGGTCGACGCTATACTCTTGCTGATTTGATTTAATAGCTCCGGTTGCTCTGTTCTACAACCTGGCCAACGGCTTCCGCAATCTCCCATCGTATGCCATCAAGAATGATCCAGCAAGACGGAGAGACGAGATAACCAGCTTTGGCAGCGGCTGCAAGCTTGCGGGGAAAGTATGTTGTTATGATTGTCAAGCTGTGATATGGCTCTGACAGTATCACAGGAGTTTGCCTTCGGTATGGGTGACGCTTTCATCGGTACCGTGCGCCACCCTTACCTGGGCGCCAAACAAGAAGGACCCCTGGGGTTTGGCAAAGGCGTCGGGAGAGGCCTTGCTGGATTCTTCTTCCACTTCATGGCAGGTGTGTAATTTCCCCCTGCACGAATCGCCATCTGAGCTGATTGATCCAGCTGTCTTCGGCTTACCGGGCTACTTCCTCAAGGGCATAGAGCGCGAGCTCCTGAAAAGGCATCTCACCGCCGTTCAGGCGGAGATCTTTCTTATACAGCTGAGGCGGTCGTCGCTAGAGTTTCGAAGAAGTAGCGAGGACGAGCGGGCGGAAGTGGTGGAGAAGTGGAAGGTATTGGAGGCGCGCATATCACAGCACGGGCGCAAATGAGGCGGTGTCGGAGGAATGTGGTGAGCTTGGTCGAGAGTGGAGAAAGTAATTAGTGTAGGATGTCGTGCGTGGGCGAAGGGGTGTGTCACGAACAGCAGCAGCAGCAGCACGCGTACATATAATAATCATACACGGTGAGTAATAAGCAGTAGACAATAAGGTTTTGTTTCGTGCCCATGGTATCATATGTATCCTTTCAACGAGCACTCGGCTCAAACAATCCCAAAAAGAGCGCACAGCTCGCAACGACATGTTGCAGAAGTAATTTCAGTCTAATCGGCCATCACTAGTACTCAACCCAGCATCCAGTGGCGAGTATAGTGTAGATGTCTAAGAAGCTCCAATCCAACCGAATCATCTAAACCCAACACCAGCACCTAGCGGCGCGCGTGACGGCGGTGCTTGACGTGCTCGGCAGCTCCGCGCTTGCGGTAAGCAGCAGTGACAGTGACGGTCTCATAGACCGTCTCGATCTCGGTGACAGTGACGCACGGCTGGCCCTCGATGCAGCTCGAGCCGCCCTCAGAAGATGCAGGCTTGTGCGGGGCAGCGGTGGGTGCGGGGGACGCCTCGTACTCCGAAGCTACCTTGGCGGATGTCGGCGCAGCAGCCTCCGGCCTGCCCTTGCCGTGAGCAGGCTTAGGGGAGGGAGCGACCTCGTGGTCGATAATGTCGGGGGAGGAGTACTCGTCGACAGGCGTGGCGGTGGGCTTGGCAGGGGCGGCCTTGGAGGAAGTCTTCGGCTCCTCCTTAACAGGTGCGGCGCTGGTGGGCTTAGCAGCAGGGGTCTCAGCCTCCTTGGTGGACTGGGGAGTAGTGTCGATGTTCTTCGAGTCAATGCCGCCAGAGAGGATGGGGCCGACGTCGATGCTCTTCTTCTCCTGCTTGAGAACCGTGTTCTTGTTGGGCGGTCCTGTGAAGTCGCCGGCAGTGCACGCGTCGTTGATGGCCTGGCACTTGGTCTGCCACAGCTTGCAACCCTTGCTGCCGGTGATGGGCGCAGCGTCGAAGCACTTCTCTGCTTGCTGCCAGCATTCCTCGCCAGACGCCCAGCAGCCCTTCTCGGTCGTGTAGTCGGAAACCTCCTTGCCGCACCAGTTGCCGTTCTCGACAAGGCAGCCGGCAGGCTTCAGGCCATCGGTCTGAGCCTTCTGGCCAGTGGACGCGCTCTGGACGCCGCTAGGGCTCAGCTTGGCGAGCTTGGGACCGGGCAGCTGGTAGGTTGAGGCATCTTTGTTGTAGATGTCGAAGCTGGTGGCTGGCTGGTCGTAGTCGACGTATCCAGGGATGGAAACAGTAGACTCGGGGACGAGATTGCCGTCGCTCTTGAGGAAGATCTGCGCACAGCCAGTGTAGAACTGCGGGTCACGGTCATTAGCAGCGTGAAGAGCGAGAAGCTCAGGACGAGCAAGGTAGTCGCCGCCCTCCAGACCGGCAGGAAGCTTGACGTTGAGGAGACCGTCGTTGGCAATGACCTTGTCTGAGCACCATTGCTTGGAATCAGCATCGTAACCGTGCTCGAAGATCTTGAACCAGCCATCGCCAGCAGCTATGCTTTGTTAGTCTCAGCTGAGCACGAGAAAATGAGTAGACTGACCTGTGTCCTCAACGGCAGAGGTAACCTTCTTCAGGTAAACGGCGCAAGGGCCCTTGTGTCCAGGCTCAAGACGCTCCTTGGAGGGGTCCGCAGGCCAGGCGCGGATCTCGAATGTGAGTGTTGCGCCGTCTGAGACTGGCTGAACACGAGACACACCCTTCGTTCCACCGACATCTGGTACAGGGATTAATGACGTGATCATCTGTCAGCGACCGAAACAACATACTGCATGCCATGTCGTCGCTTCCAAGGCTTCCAATAGGAGCAGTCGAGTGCTCGGGGTCCTTGCTCATACGCATAGCGACAGCATCACCCTATCGGTTGTCAGTACATGGTTCACCATGGTGTTGTTCACAACGCACCTGATCCTGGCCATCAACGTAGAAGTTGGTGAAGGCGGTATGAGCGAAAGCCACAGGCGCAGAGGCCAGGGCAGCGAGGAGAATGGACTGAGTCTTCATGTTGACTGATGTGCGGTATTTCGATTTGTCGGTTGTGGTATTGTTGTAGTATGTTACTTGAACAGACTGAGTCGCTAGGACTTCACAGCGCAAAGAATGAATGGATGTCGACTGGCGACGTTAAGGAGTGACAATGGCAGCTAAGGCCGAAGGGAAGGACAACTGGTGGTTATGAGCTGGAGACCGAAGGTAAGGAGAAGGATCGTGGAGGCAGGATCTGATCGGGCTTTTGTGCCTGGCTGCAGCCGGAACCCCGTGCTGAATCTTCACTTTGGCATCCCTGTGGCCAAGTTGGCGCGCTGCCGCCCCACAAGATGTGTTCCTCGCGACAGATCCTTTGGAAAGCACAACTCGTGCCGGAATTGCGATGGAGGTGTTGACGTCTTCCGGGGGTGTGGTCAGCCTTGAAACAGAGGGCCAATCAGACAAGGCACTAGGGCTTAACTTGAAACACAGCCGCACAACCTGCCAGCGTTAACGAGAAGCTAGAGAACGATGAGGTATAGTCAGCCGCCGTGTGGCGCCTTCTCGGACACGCTATTTCAGGTACCGCCCTCCATCAATCTGTCCTCCGCGTCCCTAAATGAGTGGCCTCCATTGTTGATAATGTGTGGATGATCTAGCAAACCATACCGAATAAGTGTTTCGATCTGGGCCGAGATCATTTTAGGGAACATGTTCTACTATTTAGCGCTTCGTATAGGTAATCCAACGCTCAGGAGCTACAGGGATACCCAAGCCCACAGCAAACCCACTGCTTGGCGCAACTGTCATCTCCAATCTCGCAAGGACTTCGGAGTTGCTTGGGAGAGCCTGAAGCCAAGACGTGGCATGCTGTTCAAGGCTGACACGGGCGCCAGGAACGACGTTGGTGAACGTTCCTACCATACCGCGGAGCGATTCAGCGTCAGGGGAAGTCAAATTAGTGGAGAATCACACGGTTTGTTTCAATGTAGGTTGTACAGCATATGTTACTTTAGCGCGCAGCAGGCTGGCCAGGCAAAAATTGCGGTTGTGTTGCCCTCGCTTCAGCTTCAAGCAGGGGGACTGCCCACGACAGTGGCCGTTTCTGACCGTCTTACTTTGTAGACGCCCTGTGTACCGGCAGGTATAGCGGTGTGCTGGCCAACAAGATGAAGATGATTTAAGGTGGGCTGGGTGAACCTTGTTTGCCACGACTAAGCTCGTTCGTGCGGAGAGGGTGTGAACAAAGCCCCTGCATGCATTGTAATTCTGACGTCATGGCTATTGTAGCAGCGCGAGTTTGTGATCAATGAGAAAGGCTAGATTAATAGGAGTATTTGCGAGAGGGCACATGGCACACGAGCAAGAGGCGTTTGTGTGCTGATGATCGACTGGCAAAGATCGGATGTGTGGGGAACCCAAGCGAGCGTTTCAGCTGACACGCGCCGTGCCTTTCCCTGCCGAACGTCAAGAGTCTCGAACACTTTCATAGGACCGGCAGCCAAGACCTGTAATAACGATCCTCGTCAAAGAGTGGTTTTTGTAAGGCAGGGTTGAAGTCTTTCAAACCCGTCCAGGCGTTCTAAAGTCGTGTGTTGGTGTTGGGCTACAGGTCGCCCTTCTCGTCAGACCATGATGCCGAACATGAACGTGCTCCGGCAAACGGAACACATTGACCTAACGATGGCAGTTGACCGTTCAGATTCTATCAGAAATCAAGCACCCAGGTCGAAGGCGGGTCCTTTTGAGACTGTCCTGTCTTGGACATGTAATTGATTCTGCTGCATGCTCCCGAAACTGCAACCTCCAAAGATGCAGCAGACACACTCTCAAGCCTTGCCACATCATCTTGAGATATCTCGGATGGCACTCCGTGTGGAGCTTGTTCAACTTCCGGCTCCTGTCGAATTGCCTGTATATGCAAAGTGCTAATACATGCCGCATAGGCTTCGCAATTTCCAGCTACTAATGCAGTCAGTGGTTAGTCATAAGAGAATCAGATTGGAAAAGTCTCATAGCAGTGCTTTATTTCGAAGAAGCAAATGCCCTACAGAGAGCGATGGTACTCTGCATTGGATCCGGACATAGGCGCAGCCCGATGGTAGAATTGTTTCTGCTCAGTACAGGTGTACTGGAAAAGCTACTGGCTGGATAAACGTTTGTGAGAGTCTAATTTTTGAAATCCGAAAAAACTAATACCGCTCTTCCAGCTCGAGCAATCCCTGCATGATTTGACGTGCACGATGATGCTAAATCCGCAACATCGGATGGAGTGCTCTAGAGTGAGTTTATACGCCATGTGAACGTTCTAAATCCGCCATTCGAGATGATACAGGCAGGGTGTCCACAATTCAAAAAAAAAAAAAAAAAGAAACGCTATGGCCTGAGTAACAAGGCTCATAAGTCCAAGGGATCTTCCGGGAATCTATCCTGCTGTAAGGCTTATGAAGGACTGTTCAATCGAGGCTTTGTGTTGGGCCAGGGCAACTTCGTGGAATGCATAAACGTGTTCCGGATGACGCGTTATATAGTAGCTTAATCCAAAGCGTGATGATAATTGTCGTGAGTGGTCATGTCAAGGCAATGTATGTGCCCAAGTCACGATTGATCTGTCATTCTTTATACTGCATTCTGCGGTGTTGCCGCAAGTCCGATCCTACTTTCCGGTAGCATCATAATGATTAGTATTATCCTAGAACGCCGCAACTTCAATGTATGTAGCAACAGCTAAGGTCAGTTACCTCACATATGAACATGCCAGTACCGGTACTGTACTTCTCTGAACCCACGACAACAATAAGTAGAGATTGCAGCTAGTCGATGAATCTACAATCTTGCGTCAGAGACAGTGAAAGACGCTCAACACGAACAGGATCGGTAATTCCACAGCCCGAGCATCCAATGAGTGCGGTGTAAAAACAAATGGACATAAGCTAGGCGACGCTGATCTCAGTCAAAGTCTGCTATCTCCACCCTCCCCTGCTAACAATTCTGACCCTAGATCCAGGACGATCTTTGAATCCCACCAACTTTAAGCAGTATGCTTTGATGCTCTATTTGGTAGATATAGGAGTAGACATGTAAATTCTCAGTACGAAGTAATTGGATCGAGCTCTGTACTAGCCTTGGATAAACATAACTCCACTATCTAAATCGGCTCTGGCGAATTTACTGGGGCACTTGTCATCGACGGCAGAATTAAAAAAAAAATGAGGCTTTAGTCTACAACACATCTTGGACTTGTGCAGTTGTGCACAGTGTGTCTTCCTAACTTCTCGGGAGGTATACGAAGTCTGGGTATCATACACTACGGTACAAGTGCGGTGTAAAATAAACCGCGCGGTGTAAATATACACCGCAAAAGTCCAATATACACCGCAAAAGTCCAGTTTACACCAAATTGCGGTGTATCTTAGTCAAATCTACTATATATCAGATCTCAGTCTCCTTCCATCCCATCTCCACCTCACCTCGCCCACCTCACCCACCTCACCCACCTTACCCACCTTACCCACCTCACTCATCGTCGTCTCCTTCCATCTCATCTCCATCTCCACCCACCTCACCTCATCTCACTTCACCTCATCCCACTTCACCTCATCCCACTTCACCTCATCCCACTTCACCTCATCCCACTTCACCTCATCTTGCCTCACTCATCGTCGTCTCCTTCCATCCCATCTTAGGTAAGCCTGCCATCTTAAGTAAGAGGGAATCGCCGGCTGATGATTGCATGTCAACGTCATTATGATGCCGTTGATGCTTAGCTACGTCACTTCTGAGGCTAAAGAACGTCATAGATCTCCAATTGCGTCTCTTTCCGTTACTTTCCATCCCGTCTCCTTCCATTCCGTCTTCCTCCGTCTCTTGCCACCTGCCTTTTCCTTCATCGTTACTAGCTCGTCTCCTTCATTGTCACCTGCCTTTTCCTTCATCGTCACTTGCCTTTTCCTTCATCGTCAATCTTAAAAATCTCAAATCGTGCTTCTGTCCTGTTGTAGATCAGATATAGTAGATACTCTATAGATACTCAAAATTTGACCAAATTTGACCAAATTTGACCTCGTAAATAAGTACATTTGGCCTTAAAGGAGTGTAAATTTACACCCCACATGCGGTGTTTATAGGGTGCGAAATCCCGTGTATTTTACACCACAAAATTGCGGTGTTTTTTACACATATTTGTACCGTAGTGATATCACTTCACAAGCGCACCTTTTCTGTTGGACAACTCCATAGGGAAGCTGTCATTGACTCAGTCGTCGAAAGCTTCCATTGAAGCAGTTCTGTTAGTATTAATTAAAGCACTGATCATGTCCAGCTCGACACTATGGTCTGGTACATCGATACATCAACCCCTTGTGTAGTGGCATGCAGGACTAAGATTGATAGCTACGATCCATCTGGGGCGTATGTTCTCAAACGCGAGGATCGGAGCTCCGATACTCTTAGATGCAGGTTAGTGAGACTACAAGGGTGATGATATCTGTGTGCGGTCATATTCACTCTTGCCTCGTCTCCAAAAGCGGCTAGCGTGGACCCTGTGTTCATCGAGCTTTCCATCCGCGCATCTGCTGCTTAACTGCATCTACCTTATAGAACATATCTCAGCACTTGTTCCTTGTCTCAAAGTATTGTAGCGATACATCTAGAGACTTGCACTCATCCAATACTCTTCCTCGCGACGCTTACATCTTCGGCCCCCGAGGTTTCGCCGCCAGTCTGGACAGGAGCTCGCTGACACCCTCATGGCTTACTTCACCCCACTTGCCACGAAAAACGCTGACACAGCGAAGCTTAATTCGCTGAACCGAATAGGGACTACATATACCTGCCTGCATGTTAGACGTCCATATTTAAAAGTAAGCGCTAAAAGCAAGGACCAGATAAGGCGAACCTCACGATTCGTTGTGTGCATGCAGCCTTGCACACCCTGACTAAAGGAAGGACATCTCGACCACGCTGCTTCCATCGCGCCGTCCTTATGCTTACCGGATTTTACTGTATTGTTCTCATGTGGCCTGCATACATGACATGGCCGGCTTCCTGGGTGCCACTCGCAAGATCGGCTTGCCCTTCGGCCACAAAATACAGCGGGCGAGATATGTTCCAGCAGTCAAAAGACTGTCTAGAAACACTACTGTTCATTCCCCAGTACGATACCTTGGCATCTGTAGGATTCACCAAGGCCTCGCAGCTCCAACGCGCTGGCCGGCTGTGATCACCCGATGCCGTTGTTACCCAATCTAGAAACCTCAACGCACTCAGGGTCCGTGGCGAGACCGGGTAAGGACCCTTGACTCTTTCAATGTCAGCCGGAGCCAAAGCCCTGGGATTGTAAACCAGATTTAGGGCGGCGGAGAATTGGTGTTTCATTGCTCGTTGCTGAATTTCATCGGAACTGACATATTAGCAGTCCATTATTGCAAAGATGCCGTACGCTTGACTTTCTGCTTCTCATCTTCCGATAGCCTGACGTTCGTACTCTACCTGAGCAGCACCGCCTCGAAAAAAAATCATATTTGACCCGTGCCATGTTTCGTAAGTAGTCTTGCATGAAGATTCTAACAAACATTCAATCAGCGATAAACATCGTTCGCTCTTTTCGTAGCCGCTCGAGCGCATTCTGCAAAGTTTGAATCTGTCGTCATGAGATCCTGCTGCATCAACGTTTGGTGCGCACCAGCTCGACGAGCCACCGGTTAATGTTTGGAGCAGATTCGCTCCTCGTGCTCACAGTCTTTAAAGATAATAATGCCTACCTGGCCAACGCACTCAATAAGGCTACACTGAGGTTGTTAACCGGGTACATAACGAATCAGGTTCAGTACTTACTGGAAGGAATTGATGACCAGATTGCAGATCACCACGAGCCACTCGAAGGCGGCACGGGTCGGCTAGGTAAGAATGGTAAGACGCGCTCCAGTTCTAAACAAACCGGAGACTGATCTAGCTGAGCATGCATGTGCGTGCGTGCATATGTGGGGCCTGGAGCAATCTTACCCTTGTCAACCTGGGTATACTGCTCTGATCTTTAAATTCTCACAGACATGTTCGATTATTCGTTCTTCACACACTGTATAATATGAAAATCCTGGGAAACATACTTTTCCTGCAGATTGACCAAGATGGCCTTGACTGTGTCAGCTTTACCCCCAATAGCATTGTCGACAGAGCTGCCGACAACGACGCCAGATCTACCGGCGACTGTGTCAGTTATCACATCAGTTTACACAGTTACTCCCGCTCCTCCTATTGTCACAAGTCTGGACACTGAGTCACGTCTCAAGGTTTATACATTAAACCTTCTACCAACAGAATGCTCTTCTAGATGGGTCCTCTATACATTCTCGTCCGACACGCCGATTATAACCAGTGGCAACTATGAAGACACAGTCTTGGGTACTACTATTGCACCTGGATACTGGCGGAGTTGTTATCCTGACGCACCCGCAACTCCAAATTATAGCCCAGCCATGTGCACCGGCCAATACTCACTTATCAGTCCCACTCACACAATTGTCAGAAGTCCGATGCAGACAACAACGTGGAGAGCCACCTGTTGTCCGACGTACGTGATATCCTCCATACCCACCCTCTTACACATATAGCCACCAATCATTATTGATTTGCTGATTTTTTTTTAGTGGCATGGTCTATCTTGGTCGATGCCAGAGCTTCTCTTCGACCATCACTGCCTTCGTGTTGGTGAGCCCGCCCGCCACAGCGAGCAACTCTCAGTCTTTGGGAATCCTGCGGGGGTTCGGTGCCGGCATCGCTTGGGCCGAACCGATTACAGTACATTGGCAATCCAGCGATCTGACACGATTCCCCAGCGCATATGCCACCTCTCTCGCATCATTTATGGGAGTGACGATAGAGACTGAGCTGTCAACCCCGGCGACTACCTCCACACATGAGCCATCTGAACTATCAAGGTCTGGAATACCCGAAGGAGTGATCATAGGATTCAGCGTAGGCGCTTTTGCCGGACTCGCAGTATTGACTGGTGTAATAACTTACTGGCTGCGTCGCCGCCGCCGCAAACAATGCGCTTTCGCCACAGAGCACGGCCTCGCAACAGAACTGTCGAATCAATCCACTGGTCTCAGGAGCTGGATACGGGGAAGATGGCGGGCAGAGATGGACGGGAAAGAAGCCCCTGTGGAAATTGATTCGAGAAACGTACACGATCCATCTGGCCTGGTTGCGGAGCTGGAGGCGCCTGTGCATCATCCGGACAAGGATCCTGATCAGTTCTCGTTCACAGGGTCGAATTTTGAGACGCGTAGAATAGACGATGAAAAGAAAGAGAAGGATATGCAGGCGGATAAAGCCAATAAGAAAGAGTCTGCGTGATGGCTGCTGCGCACTGCTGGTTCCGGACAGTCACATAGCAGATTCAATAGGTTCACTCAGGTAATTGGGAAAGAAGAAGATTGAATACGTCTGAACAGCTCAGAAGCCGTGTCAGTGACCTGTTTGCTACCAAGTCGTTACCAGTTAGAGCTGGTTTACTCCTCCCAGCATGTAACCTTCGTTCAACATATACAATCTGTAACTCTTCATCGGGAACGCGCTGACAAAGCGTGCAGCCGCGGTCGTAAGAAATTTTCCTTAGCCTCCGACTCAGAATCGATGTTTTGTGTGCCTCTTTCATCGTTCACTATTCCATAAAATCTTTCGTAGCCGCCAAATTCCCGTACTTCCAGCGAATCCTTGAGTTGCTACGAGGACAATCGATTCGCCTCGCAAACCGATTGATTGAACATGATCTCTTCTCTCACTGTGATCACCTCAATGTATTCTTCCGCCTCATAGTTGTCTTCATCATCGTCTTGGACTTGGTGGCAGGCTTTACCGCAACGGCCTGGAGCTCCACGATGTTCTCGGATTTTGCGAGGGTACATATATGACTGGCGGGTCTTTGTGACAAAGTGTCTGCTCTCGCTGAAGTTTCCATCCAGCGTACCTGACCGCCTATAACCTTCAGCTTCTACTACACTTGGCGGATGTACGCGGATAGTGACGGCTTTCTTGTACATCTTATCCTTGATTTACTGGTACAGTGCATTCACTTGGAAGTACTCAGCCTCGGCTTGCAGATGTCGGTACATATCGTAATCAAAACCTCGATCCTTGGACCAGAACAGGGGATAGCTGCAGGGCCGACGCAAGAAGCGTAGAATGTATTCGAAGATTTCGGGGTCCGCATCGAGAAAGTAGCTGTCATCGACCTGTGGCGTCCAGGTATATTTGCCTGAAAGCTGGTGCTTGAAGAGGCCAGATTCCGCGATAAGAATGTCAGTAGAGACTTTGAAACGATGACCAACGACATCGAGCGTGATGACAGATGGAAACGACGTGGAAGGACTTTGGAACAGGCGACGAGCGGCATCTGATGGAAACGGCGGGGCAGAGCCGTTCAACAGGCGAAGAGCGGCATCAGGTGGAAGTAACCTGAAAGTACCTGCAGGCTCGGTCCCATCTTTGGTTGGCTGGTCATTGTTGAGTGTCGACATTGTGGTGAGCTTTGTTGGCGGTGATTGCGAGAAGAGGTAGTGAGAAGAGGTAGTGAGAAGAGGTAGTGAGAAGAGGTAGTGAGAAGAGGTAGTGAGAAGAGGTAGTGAGAAGAGGTAGTGAGAAGAGGTAGTGAGAAGAGAAAGAGGGAAAGAGACAGCGAGGCTGCAGATAAAGCTTTATGTCCCACTTTGCCAAGCGCTTGTTCACAGTGAAGCAAATGGCGTACTTGTTCTTCACTCACCGTCTAAAAAAAGGACAGCAGATACGTCACATTCTGCACGTCGGCGTCGAAACTACCTACCCGCCCAAAGGTTCCAGCAGCAGTGAAAGGTCCAAGCAACAATTAAACCGTACCTGCACGAACAAACAAATAAAACCTACATCCCCGATCCCTCACACCTCTGTCTCTCTCACCCCACCCGCAATGCCACCCAAACCCGCCCATCCCCCAAACCCCCTACCAGTCTCCCCCAGCTCCTCTTCCTCCTCTAGCAGCCAAGCAAGCGAATACGACCCCTTCTCAGCTCTATTCAACGACGATCCCTCGCAAGAAAGGCGCTTCGCGGCACCAAACACCATGTCGGCCCGCCAAAACCGCAAGCTCAACCACGGCAGGTTCGGCATGTTCAACCCACTGCCCCTGCTGCCCAAGTCCCCACGCACGCCGGAGGAAGGCGGGAAGGGGAAGGAGACGAAGAGAGGACGAGAGGACGGCGGCCGCCAGGGCGCCCCTCAATCGCGTAAGCGATCAGAGCAGCAAGAGGAGAGCGCGGCGAAGACTGCTCATGGTCAGAACCCTGGCGCCGCCGTGCTCGCAGAGGAAGCTCTCGCATCTAAAAAGCCACTCGGTGAGGATACTCAGCAAGATTGCCAAGAACCATGCGTATAAGATTAGCTGACAGACGTTTCTCTAGTATCGCGGGGGGCTAATCTTTAGTTAATGAAATACGAAACACACCCTCCGCCCACACAATCGCACTAACCAAAACACCAACAGTATCCTGCCACCAATCTATACAGATCACTCAGCCTCCGCCATAATCTGCTCGCCCTCATCTAGCATATCCACCACCTTCTTCAAATTTCCCACCATCTCCTTCGCCTGCCCCACCAACAACAGTTTCTCCGCGTTCGCCGGCAGGCCTAAGTACGTCGGCGGCTCGCGCTCAGGCAAGTCGTTGACCCACTTCATGAAGTCCTTCCAGCCCGTCGTGCTGGGCAGCTCGAGCCCCTCGCTGACATCGGTGTCCTTGACGATCTTAAAGTTGTCCTCGAACGCGGCGGGGGTCATGCAGTCGCGCACGATTGAGGCGAGCGTCTGCCAGTCGGACTCGTTGTCGATCTTGCCGCCGTACATCTCGGTGATGAGTGTGGTGATCATTTCCCATGGGATCTTGGAGGGGGCGATGTTGGAGCGGCCCTGGGCGACGGTGTCGATCCAGGTGTCGATGATGTAGCTGCAGCATTCATACTGTAGTTTTATTAGCAGTGAAATAGGGCAGGGCATGGTGATGAACTTACGTCGCTGTCGTTGAACTCCCAGAAGCCCTTCCAGCCCAGTGTTGGCGCGTAACGGAGACGCTCTTGTACCACGGCGTGCAAGAAGGACAGGATGAGATAGACGCGTGCTTTCTCGACCGGTGGCTTGACTGCCTTCTCCGCAAGAGAAGACAGTGAGTCTTTCATGTTCGCGCGGATACCAGCAGGCTGCTCATAGGACAGAACACGAGATGCTCGGAGCAGATTGACAGGAATCTTCGGGCTGGACTCCATCGACAAGAAAAGACGGAAGTCAGGATTTGGCTTGAGCGCTTCGAGCCTCTTCTCGAGCGACTGTAACCACTGCGGAGCCAGATGGACGTTCTTGACGAGTACCCAGTTGCCAGTCGTAGCAGCATTAGCAATGGCCTTATCTGCAGTGGAGGCACCTTCGTTAGATCCCATGGCAATATTAGCGCACGACACACGCTCTCTCTCGACCAAGTTGTCGACCTTGTAGCTGGCATCGAATCCAGGGCTGGAGCTGAGTGCGACAGGGGTGATGGCGGTGACCTGCTTGACGATGTGGCCAAGATCACCACTGGCGTCCAGGATGCCTTTGCCAAACACTTGTGTAACGAAACGCTCGACTGCAGGTACAAAGCGATCGACACGGAATAGTTTGACCAATATAAGCGCGCGCAATTGCTTGTCAAACTTGTTGAGATCCCCTGGCCAAGCTTCGGGTACGAATCGCTCAGCGAGCTCCTCAGTCAAGAAAGCTTCATCGTCGATCTTATCTATCTCATCCTTGAAGATAGAGAGCTTGCTGGCACGTTGCAGTGCTTCTTCCTTGCGCTCTGGCTGGGTCGAGAGGTCAATCGCCTGCATGTCCACGTCAAGTATCCTGTCAATGAGTGTCTTGTCCATCTTGTAAGGCGCAGCCTGTACGAGAAGCATTGCGAAAGTGACGCGATCCTTCTGTAAAAGCGACAACGAGGTGCGGCGGTACGCATCAACGAAAAGCTCAGTGATGATCTGGTCGATGCGAGTAGCATGGTTTGTGTCGGAGCCGTTCCTGACCTTCTGGAGTACTGTCTCGAAGATCTGTGTGAAATATTGCAGCGAGAACTGGTAGAAGTGATTTAGATGATGCAATTGCTCCAACACGGCGAAGATAGCCGAGCAAGAGCGAGCAACAACAGTATACTCCTTGGTGATGTTATCGACCTCCGTCATGACGCCGGCAGTCTCAGAAACCTTGTCAGAGATTTCCTTCGCCTCTTTCTTGAGCGTCTCAAGGGTCTCAATGACACGATCATCATCGAGAATGTTGCCGCGGGATTCGTTGAGCGCCTGCAGAAGACGCTTCTCAAGCTGGCGGAGATGAACCGCAAATTCACCCTGCATCTTGATAAGGTTGGATCGACGCTCATCCACGTCAGGCCTCTCGGACTTGAGGACCTCGTTGAGGGTTTGTGTCTGCAAGCTGCTTTGCGTTACAGTGAAATTGACAAATGTGGTGCGACTGCAGATGTCTGGCGCGAAGTTGGCGGAAGGATCGCGTGTCGAGAGGTACATGCGGAATGTTGGCGAGAAATCGATCTCCTGCTTGCCAAGCTGGATAAGCGTACGGCCGCCAGTCTTCTGGTATTCCTTGTTGAGAACGTGGTTCAAAATGGGGTCCAAGTATTCCGCATCCTGAATCAGGATTGGGTTTCCGAAACGCAACGAGCTCTCAAGCTGCTTTACAAACGAGTCGTCCAGGAAGCTTGTCACCGTGAGACGTTGGCCCTTGCATTCGTTCTGCAGGAATTCTGTGGTTCGCCCTGATGGATCAATAATCAGAGGGTAACGGTTGAAGCGCTGGAGTACGATGGCGTTCTCGGTGCAAAGGTCGTCGACCGGAAGACCATTGCGCTGCCACGTCAGCCGGTCATCGGCAGTCGAAAGGTACTCCGTGATTGGGTTGGGCGTCTTGAATGTGATGCCGGAGTTCTTGAGCTGATCGTACCAGTCTTCAGACAATGCTTTCCTGTATTGCTGGTCGTAGTAGCCAGAGTAGGCGATGAAGGCAGCAGCAACAAGAACATCGCCAACAATGGTGTCGATCTGTGAGTCAAATGATTTGCTGCTCTCTTCCCATCTGACTTGTTCGGATGAAAGACTGTCGAGCAGACGTACGCTACGGTCGACCTTGAACTGGACAGTCGACATCTCGGTCTTGATCGCTTGCGTCTCGCTGATCAGGATAGCATAGTCCTCTTCGTATCGCTTGATGTTCCGGTCGAGCTTTCCAATCAACTCCTGAGTTTCTTGTGCACCCTGCTCCGTTTCATATAGCTTTTGCTCGAGCTCAGCAACCTCTTTGCGGAGAGGCTCGACTCGATTTAGGATTTCAGAGTACATGACTTGTGCTGCGACCCATTGAACGAGAGGTCCACAGGCCTTCGATGCACGGTTTACCTTCTCAAAGGTGAAGTCTTCCTTGCTCAGGTACTCCTTGTTCATCTTCAGACGAAGTTGAGGAGTCATCTGCTTTTCATTGTCGAAAGCAACGATACTGGCGATGAAATCATCACGCCTGACAATACCCTGAATTGTCTTCCAGCTGTCTGGTTTGTGCCCCAAGAGCGTGCAGACCGCTTCCAAAGCGAGCTTGACACCAGCTGGAGGGTTGCCCATAGACCGGACTTCGGTCAAATGTTGACGTTTGATGTTTTGCACGCTCTTCTGCGCTTCGAGAACGGCCGGTTCTGCCTGGTCCAAATCCCTGTTAACCTCCTCACTTCGTTCTTGGATTGCTGTACGTTCCTCCGCCAGCTGGGCTTCTAGTATTTTGGCACCAGCCTTCTTCTCTTCCGCTTGACGCTGGTCTGCAACCATCTGCTGCAGCTTCTGTTGGGCCTCTGAATTCTTCTGCTCAAGCTGTGTCTTCTTTTGAGCAAGGCTTGCCCTCAAATCTCGAACCTTGTCAAACGTCTCCCTCAATTTTTCCAGACCGACGTTGAGATGTCGCTGCTGCTCCTCGAGGTCCTCGCGCTTTTCGTTGTATAACTTGACGTACTGTGCAACGAAGTCGAGATAGTGGCGAGGTGTCAGGTACATCTTACGGTTCTGTGTCCTTTGCAGCTTCTCATTCTTGCTTCGCAGTGAGTGATGCACGGCAACCATCGCGTTGACCACACTCTCGCGGTGCGAGGGCGGAAGATTGAGTCCTTGGTAAGCGATGGGGATGCTGTCTGGGGCGATGTATTTTGGTCGATCAAGATCAACAGATTGAGTAAGCTCAGAGCCAACTTGGAATAGAGCCTGGTCTGACCAGTCGCCGAACCAATTAAGTACGCAACGATTGAACAAGGCGGGACTAGTGGCAGCCTTAGAAGAGAGACCTTCTTCAGGCGGGTTCATCGTGAAAACAACGTGGAGATTTTTGACAATCTGCTCTGTGAACCATTTGTATAGTTCTTCCTGGGAATCGAGGTTCATGCCTTGTCGGGAAGCGCCCTCCCTGATGGAAGTCATCAACGTAGCATACTCATCGCCTTCGAAGAGACCGGGAACTTCAGCATTGGCAAGCAGTGTGTTCATACGTTCCAGGAAACCAGAGTCAAGGACGTTGGCTTCGTCGAGAATGAAGCAGATCTTCTCACCCTTGCAACCGCAGCGACGAAGTACATTACGAAGGTCCTCATCGAAGTCATCACCTGTGTACTTGCCATGTACTTTGATCTGGTACACGCTCAGGCCATTCATCCATGCCACGAAACGTGACAACGTAGTCTTTCCAGAACCGCTAACACCAATAAGGATAAGATGACCTTGAGGCTGTCGGAAGACACGGTCGATGCGCAGAACGTGCTCAAGAACGTCATTGAAAAGGATGAGCGGCACGTCAACTTCCTCTTCACAGAAGGTGCGGAGGCGGGCTTTGACGAAGTCGCGGAGATGCTCTCGCTCCACAGGCATGTAGTTCTTTGACAGCCAGTTGGAATATAGAATGGGACCACCGAGGGCCTTGTCTTCGTCGATGTTGGGAAAGTGCTGCATGGCGATGCGATGCACACTCTCTTCTGTCCATATGCGTTCATCCTCTCCGATGAGACGATCTTGGAAGAGTCTCAAGGCTTCGTGCGCCCAAATTCTGATTAGACCTTCGACCGACAGTGTTTCGAGCGGACGAAGAGCCTCGTAGATGCCACGAACCCAACGTGTAAGCTCACGTGGGGAGTAGACGTAGTGTGGCTGAATGTCTGGAGTGAATCTCTTCTGCGATTCTGAGTACAGCTGCACCATGGACTTCGTGAGAGCGTCCGAGAAACCGCGGAGGGTTGGAATAATTTTCAGCACCGCGCTCGTGAATGTACCGTAGATTTGCAGCAGGGATTGCTCGCCTGGGTAGTCGACCATAACCAGCGGGGCGTGGCGAAGGAATCGTAGACCCATTGGCGTACGGCCCGCATCAGTCGGCGGGTTACAAGCACCGACAAACTGGATGCGATCGAGAGTAACCCAGGTCTTGTCTGAAGTCCTCCAGAATCCATTGTGCTCAACGAGTTGACGCAGAAATGAGATTGCACGTTGTGTTCCGTACTTATCAGGAGCCGGCAAGTTTATCTCATCACAGAAGATGATAAGCCAGCGGCCAATCTGGGTAGGGCTCAGTTGAACACCATTGACGGTCTTCTTGTACTCGCAGTACTGCTCGAAAGTCTTGATGAGCAAGTCTGGAGTCGTCGCACTGGAGAAATTGAGGCCAACAGTTTGCATGTGCGGAAGTTTGCGGAGAGCGCTGAAGAGTGTCATGGTTTTACCGGATCCGGGTGGTCCGCAGAGCAGCAGGGGCTTGTGCTCAGCAAGCCACGAATACAAGACATCCTCATGACGAACAGTGTCGAGAGTGGGGATAACAACATCGGTTTGGACAACGGAGTGGGTATTGACCTCGACGTTGGGTACTTGGTTTTGCCACATATCCCAGTCCGACTTCTCTGGCTTCGCATCATAGTCGATTAGAGAAGTAGAATCGTTGAGAGGCGGCAGCGCAACGTCAGTCATACCAGCTACCAGATCACCGAACTGTTTACGATCTGTCAACGGGCAATCGCCGACAAGAGCCCAAACAACAGCAACGAGCAGCTTCTTAGACAAATAGGCCTCCATCTTGTCGTCTTCGAGTGGGAAATCCTGGTGCTGGATGTTGTACTCGATGACATTGCGGCATGCCTTGTTGAGAAGCGAGAAGAGAGTGTTAAGAGCACGAATGTCGGTAAATTCCATAATGTGGTTGAATTTACGAGCCATGCTGAGTGCCTTCTCAATGAAGCGGTCCTGCGTAAGCTTGACCTTAAGGAAGTCGGCGACCATTGCTTGAGTTGTTAGGGTCTGTTGTGTCATCTGTCCAGGTGCAACAGAATCGTCTTCAACGTCCTCGAACGCAGTAGTCTTGAGGTTCTGGATGTAGTTGTCGATCATCATGTCGACATTGACGGTATCATCGCTAAACCAGACCATGCCGCAACGAGATACTGTAGCAAGCGTAGCGTACTTCAGTGTCTCGACTTCGAACATAATGCGAACGTTGGATGGAAGGTTGAGACGCTCACCATTGGGCAAGGTTAGCAATTTGTTGTCGTCAAGCACAGAATTCAGGTTCTCGACCCACTCGGGATCGACATCACCATCAAAAACGATCCAATGACGCTTACTGTCTTCACCACGCAAGTTGTCGACAATCTTTCGAAGAATTCCGGTGAAAAGACCGTCTGTCCATTCGCGGGTCGTGTTGTCCAGCGTGCCGTACAGCTGCTCTTTGGACATGACTTTGGGATCGATCACATGGCAAACGCCCTCTACACCATCGGCTTTTTGGAGCGCGCTCAGGAGCGTCCTCCATGCCGCTGACTTGCCTGATCCGGACGAACCGACCATCATCACACCGTGATGCAGGTTCTGGATTTGGTAGAGTTGGAGAATCTTGGTCATCCAAGACTCACTAACAACCAACTTTGAGTTTGCTGCTTGTTCGCGAATAGCCCCGGTGAGCTTCTCGAGAGGTGCTGGGATATATTGTACACCTGGGAAGGCCTCTTCCTCAATACTTCTCATGATTTCGACATCAGAGCGGATGAGCTTCGGAGCAATTGTTTCCCTGAGACTCTGAAGGATGATCTGGGGCTCCATGACAGCTTCGTCTGCCGTTGCGGAGTCTATAACAGCGATGCGCGCTCGCTTGAGGCCACCAGAACTGACAAGAACGCTCTTCAGGGCACGCAGGCCAAAGTCGTAATGTGCTTGCTTCGAGAGGCTGGATGCACAGCTGTCGAAGAAGGGGACCACGTATTTCGAAAGCTCCTTGGCTTGAGAAAAACCTTGGGAATAGAGCATGACCTCAGCAATCAACTCCTTGTCAGGCTTAGACATAGCAATACTGCGGAACAGCTTCTTCAAGTTGTCCGGCAAATTGGATCGGCCTGCATATCCAGGATTCATCGTGATGAAAACACCAGTGTTGCTATTGACCTTAAGTTGGCGACCAATAAGTTCAATCTGAGCGTTGTCGTCTTCAGCGCCCTTTTTGAGACCAAGCTGGATATTCTGGATCTGTTGTGAAACAGCCGACAGGATACGCTCCTCGAGACGGTTGAATTCGTCGAAGCAACCCCATGCGCCCACCTGACACAGACCAAGGAAAATACGACCCATAGCTTGGAAGTCAAAGGTGTCGTCGCAGCAAAAGACAAGTGTAAAACGGCCGAGCTGGACACCCAGAGCCTTGACTGACTCGGTTTTTCCAGTTCCAGCAGGCCCATAAGGCGATCCACCAAGGCGTTGGCACATGGCTTGCGTGAGAGTGAGGAAGCAGCGATCAGTAAGCGGCGTCCTGACTAGGCGATCAGTCACACCCAGATATTCGAATCCGTAATCCAGCACGGCGTTTGCCATCTTGATCCTTAGACGCTGTAGCAGTTCATTACCGGGCTCGAATACGTATCGCATCGAAAGAAGCCACATATGATGAGTTGTTGATTGTGCTTTGACCTTGTCCAACCTGCCGATTACGTCGCGCTGGTGCACAAATTCAGTGATGAGGTCCTCGCACTTCCTCCGATGAATAGGCTCGAGGTCACCAAGGACTGCTGCAGCTAACAACTTGAGGACATTGACTTGTTTCTCGAACAGGGCGGGCAGGGTTTTACCCTCGGCGTTCAAAGATGCCTCTACTGCCTGAGTCCACGCAATTTGTGTTCCAAGAACAACAACCTGCGCTGGGTATTTGCTGATGTAGTCGGTGAATGCGGACGCATTCATCGTTTCAGCGGCCATGAGCTGAGCAAACTCTTCGAAGGCCTCGAATGTCAACTCCGCTAGAGTAGTCTTCATGTTTGTCTCAAGTGCGCCCAACCACTCGTTGATCCGTGGCGTCTGAATGAGGGAGATCTTCTGTCGAAGCTTGACCTCCTCGCCTTCCTTTGAAGTGAATCCTGTGATGAGACCATCTTCATCAGTGAGTAGGCCGGAGATGCCAGCAAACATCTTCCGTAGATGTTTGGCGATACGGAGCACGTCGCCGCTGTTTCCGATAATCTCAAGAAGATCCTCATCGCCAACAAAATAGAATCGAGGGAAAGCCACACGCTCCCGCTCGAGGTACTCTCCCAGGGCTTTCTGAATCTTGGAAAGCATGTCCGCCAGCCTATCGAGCGATTGCTGTACGCTTGGGATATTGAGGGCCTCCATTACCGTATTTTGTCTTGCGACCTTCTTCATCACTGTAAGGAATTCCGAGTTGATGTTGTTGAATCGCGATGATTCTGTAGGGAGCAGATGCTTAATATCCGCATTGCCCGTGAAGACACCTTCCAGATAAACCCACTGACGTTGGACATCGATCCAAACATCGAACAACACATGGACGCGATTGAGTTTGTCCTCCCAAGAAGTAGCCTCCTCCTCGAACTCCTTGAAGTAAGGCGAATGCCGCATTTGTTGAAGGCCATTGAGGTGCTCACTGCACTGAGCGAACAGTTCGTCCCAACCCTTGATGAGTTTGCACTTATCTTTGTAATAGATCATGTCCAATTCGTACTCGTTCCACGTCGACTTGACTTCCTTGATGAAGACCTCCAGCACGTTCTCTTGGACTGCTTGACTGATGACGTCCCTGATGATCTTCTCACTGGGTCCAAGCTTGAGATCCCACACGTCGCCTAAGGTCATGGAAATGGGTGAATATCTCTTCTGAGGCCTCAACTGCTTGAAGATCTTAACCCAGTGACGCTCGCGAATGTGTTCTCCCCGAAGTTCATCAAGAATCTTGTTCTCCGCTAACAGCTGTTTCAGTGTGTTCTGGACATGGTCGAATGCTTGGTACTGTCGAAGCTTGGCTGGCATGGCCTTCAGATCATTTGATCGGTCGTCAAGGATTTTCTTTAGTTTGCGGGGCTGTATACTGGTCCAAAGCTCTTCTCTCAGATCGCCAAGAGATAACCAGATTGTGCTGATGTTAGTCCAAACTTGTTTGAAATCGGCGACTTCGTCATATAAGTCGTTCAGGACTGCAAGACTGGATGACGGTAATCCCAGTGTTTCCTTGGCCTTAGAGAGATTGCTGGACTCTTTGGTCAACTGCTCGATCCTCTTATCAAATTTGACGAGGATAGCGCTCGCTTTCTCCGGAGAAAGGTCTCCGGCTACTGGTTTCTCTACGGTCCACTCGCTAATCACGTCTGAGATCTTCTGAGTAACGATCTTGTCTTCCGCAGCGATCTTGGCGCGAAGTGCATCAGCTTGGTCGTCGGCGATCTTGGTTTTTCTGGCCAAAACCTCCGTCAATGTCTCCCACTCGTGGTCAATATGCTCTATCGGCAGCCAGTTCTGGGGAAATTGGTAGCGTTGACGCTTCAGGGTAGCTGATCCCTGCCGGAACGTCTCAATCTCAGGTTCCCAATCCGCGACCTTCTGTTTACACTGGTGTACAGTAGTGATAAACGATACCGCTTGAGCAGTCGAAGAAGCCTCGAGTGTCTGCATTTCAAGATCCTCGCGCGCCTTTGCGACTTCAGCGTAAACCTCATTCATGCGTTGGCCAAGTCTATTTGCAAACTTGGCGAGAATCTCTTGCTGCCACTGGTCGTATTTCGCGTTGACCTTGACCTGCACTTGTTCGTAGTCGACCGTGACGTAACCGAAACTTTTGCTGGTGTCCGAGTTATCAAAGGTCGTACGGGTTTTGCGAATTTCTTGCAAAAGCTGTAGCCATCGTGAAAGGTCTTCACCCAGCACATCGTAAACCTGGTCGGATTGCAGATCCCAAAGAGATTGGAACTGGAGCCATTCATCGACATAGCTTGAGATGTCGCCGAGCCTGCCTTCTACAGTGCTATACACTTCGATAAGGGTATCAGTGCACTTGCTTGGAAGATCAGAGAATTGGTGCGTTGAGACGTCTTTTGTTGTCTCCAGCCGGATCTCGTAGCGTGATGCCTTGATCTTCTGAAGAGTACAGACAACTGCAAGCCATTGCTGCAACTGTTCAAGCCAGCTCGCTCGTGCATACTCGACTGGCGGGCTGAGATAAATGACTTGGTTTCGCATGGTAACCTCCAGCGTGAGCTCAGATAACGTCGGCCTGATCTCATTGACATCTCCATCTGCAGAGTCGTGGGATGGGCGTTGGTCATCCTCATCTTCGCTACCATGCTTAAATGCGTCAATCCATTGGGATATAGCATACTGTAAGCGAACGAGAAGGATGGACTCGATCCGAGCATTCATATCCGACACCCAAGTCGCAAGGTTGGCATAGTTTTCCAAGTTCAGCTGATCGACGGACTTTTGAATGATCTCGAGACTCTGCTGGAAGATTCCCTTGTTATAGGGACATGTCTCCAGCTCCTTCAGAGCCTTGTCGACTACAGCGTTAATGTTTACAAGAGTAGCAACCTTCGTTTGAAGTAGAGAAGTCTTAGCCGAAAAGTCGCGGACAAACTGCACGTGCTTGCTTTCGCTTCGAACACTTCCGGCTCCGGCAGGAAAGCCAGGTTGACGGACATGGAGATCGTATGCGTGAACAAAAGACTCCCATTTCAGCGGTACACCCTTCTGGATCAGTTGTTGAGCATCGTTCGCATAATTGTTGAGCAGTATGGCAACTCCAGCAAGTTCAGATATCGAACGAACGGTTTGGGTATATGTTCTGACGCTCTCCATCAGGCTGACAGCGTAAGGATAGACACGTTTTGCTTCCTTCGAGATGTTGTTGATACCATGCGGGATTTGGTAGCCGCGCCATGTCAAGTTGCGCACTTCCTTGAACAAAGCAATGACCTGGCCATCAAAGTTCACGTTGAGCTCCAAAATGTTACCCGCCGCACGGTTGCGGCTCACATGGAAAAGTCGTCCAGATATAGAGAGCTTGTTCCGCGCGACTACCGTCAGCCATGTCTGAAAGATGGGTCTTGTATCCAGCTTCTTCCTGAACATCTGACTCTCCGCTTGGAGCTTCTGGCCCTCTGCATGCAGAACCCAGTCTGCTCCAAGAATATCCTCAACCTTCCCCATGTATTTGTCAAGCTGGATCTCAATCTGGCGAGCCCAGATGACAGCACCGGAAACAGGAGGAAAGTCTCGAAGTTGAGCCATGGCATGTGCCTCGGAGTTGGCGTACTGTCGCTTGAAACGTTCGTGCAGAGCCTGGATATCTTGCTTGACACTCTCGATGAGTTGGGTTTGATATTCGTGAATAGCTCCTCGAATCTTTGGTCGTACAAAAAGAGGGTTGAATTTCGAGAAAACCCGGAACATCTCTCTTGCTGTTTTGGCAGTTCCGAGACGGTCGCGCAATCGTGCAATAATGGAGTTCTCTACCCGCGAGGTACGCTCATTGTACTTCATTTCTGCTTGTTCAAACAAACGCGTGCCCTCTGGGGAGACATCCAGGACATCAACGTCCTTTAAAACATCGTAAGCTTCCTTGACTTCTTTAACAGCATCGACATCGCCAATCTCCTCGATGAAGATTTCCTTAGGTTGCGAACCATCAACCGACTCAGACTGGGTTCCAAGAACGTTCCCGATAGTGTCTGCCAGCTGTTTGTGATTCTTTCTGAAGGTCGTCACATAGCGGATTCGCTCCTCAGTCTCGCGGTGACGCGGTTTGATCTTGATGGGAATGAACTTCTCATTCCTTCGCCTGGTGACCTCACGAGCAACGTTGGTGAACTCCTTGACGTCCTCCTCCCACGTGCGCCAGATCTTCTCAGCAACATTCATAATTGCCTGGAACTCTGGATAGTCCATGTTCATCAACGCACGACCTGAGAGCTTCTTGTGCAGCTCGACATCAAGGTCACCTGAGATAGCTTCAACGAGAGGTAGAGCTCGAGAAATTGGGTACGGGCATATGCGCAGCTTCTTGTTGAGGTGATTGAAGATCTGGTTGATAGCTTCATCTATGGCGACCAAAGATGTGGAGGTGTGCAGCTGATCAAGAGGAAATTCTCTCATCAGCGAGTTGTACTTCTGCACCTGCTCGGTTTTCTCCTTGAGCCCGGTGTCTGCACTGAAACTGACTGTAGCCTGGAACCGCTTGGCATTTTTCAAGACTTCGAGAGTCAACCTAACACCAGCACTACTGAGTTGAGACTCGATGTCTTGAAGCCTGGTCTCCATCGACAGCCAAAAGTTGATCTCCTGCTGCGCGGTTCCTGTCGCGACATCGCGGGAGGTCTTAGTGATGCTCTGGATAGACTTGATCCAGCCGTTTACCGTACCCTGCAATTGATTGAGGAAGGTGCTGTCTGAGACGATACTAGACGAGATCAGATCGGGAGACGGCCGTACGCCCCGACCTTCCGCTTCTTGCAGGGCTAGTATGATCTGTGGATGGAATGGCAAGAGCAGGTCGGGGATATCAGCATTGTCGGATAAGTGCTGCATCGCCAGAGCCAGTTCAGCCAACTTCTTCTTTGCTGCAGAGATGCCCGTCCTCGAGTCGCTGTCGCCCTTGCTGTTGTAAAGTTCTTTCGGGTTGCGCTGGCTCTTTGTCTTGTTGTAGCTATCAAAGTAAGGCTCAACGGCGGTCTGAATAAGAGAGTGGATAAACTCGAAAGGCGCGCCATCTTGCGAGGAGGTGTTATTAGAAAGTATGAAGCCAGGAAGAGTCGAAATTGTAACTTGTTCGCTAAGAGGTATCGAAGAGTCTATGGGTATCGGGCGCTTCTGAAGGACAACGAATGCTGCGCAGTGAGGGGAGGCGGTGAGTTCGTTCGAAACAGAGTAAGTGTAGTGGTGGGAGACGCCTGTTCAACGTCAGCATAGACTTGTTAGCAGACCTTGCCTGCTCTTACCATCGGTACCTTCCAACCCAACTATAGAAGCCTCAGGGCTTCGCTCCTTGACGACATAGAGCACCAGCTGGTTCTCTTTCGAGAACTGCGCGCATCTCTGCAGAGTGTTGGTGCGCTTGTCGTCAGAGAGCAAGCTGCCAGGCGCGTGAAGATCTCGTTCTATAGCACCAAGATTGACCTCGAGCACCTTTTCCAGGTAGTCGACGATAATCTGCGGATCGATAGTGGGCGGCGTAGGACTGGGCGCTCGCGGGACGGCATTGGCATCCCCTGGGGAGAGCGGTCCCTCCATGCTGAGTTGTTGTGTGTCTATTGGCGAGAATACATATGAACCCTCGTAGCCGGCGAGGAGAGAGCGAAATGCGAGCGTCGAGTTGCTCAGCCGGTGGTGGGGTGGTGGGCAAGGGAAACAATGCTCGTGGCGGTGATAACGAACGAGCGATCAACAAAGTAGGGACGACGCGACAGGGCCGCTAACTCCCGCACTTAGACCGCCGCAAGGATGCGGAGAGAGCGCGATTTGATTGGTTCCTACTATTTGCCAGGTACAGACGTACGAGGCGGTGGATATGCTTGAAACACAAAAGTCACGTTCGGCACCAGACGCGTCACCCTGACTACACTTTGTGTTTGTGTTCGCGTTTGTTCTGTGAGGGTGTTTACCCCGCCTGTGCAGGGCTTTCGACAACACAGGTGCAGGGGTCCGCTTTTCTCAAAGATGTCTACATATTCTCGGCTGTCTCTGCTCTAGTTCTACTGTGCATGTTGCTTCCCCTCCGAATGCATCTCTGTAGCTGCCTGTGATTCCTCTTCAGGCTCCCAGATTTCAATCTCCGTCCGCCAGTGTGGCTTGAGTGCAATGCCCTTGATCACCTCCTCTGTCTTCTCCCAGGGCACGCCAAACCTGCCGCTGTTGATCTTGCACATGCGGATGTTACTGACTTTGGCGTCAACTTGACTGACCAGCTCCAACAACATCTGCATCGACCTGCCCGTGTTCTTGAGAATTTGGTCTGGCTTGTCTTTATTCTTGCCGTATTTGGCGCTGGTAAACAAGCAGCCGATCCAATGTTGCTCGTTATCGTCACAAGGTGCAAGGAGCTGAGCAGTGCCGGTTCGCACGGGATTGGCTATGTTGTGTTTCTTGGTGCAGTATATACGATGAGCTGCGTAGGCCTTGCGGTACTGCTCTTTGAATGCCTTCGCGATGCCAGAGCCCCAGACTCCCTGGGTGTTGCAAGCGTGTACTAAGAGGCAGTCCTCTGGTGCATCAGCGAGCATGTCACCTTTGTGGTATGTGAACTGCAGACACGGTTGGTCTGTGCTGGGTTGAGCAGAGGCGTCAAGCCAGTTGGCAGGGACGTTCCCGTAGTCAAGGTGCTGCCGCACATGCGCAATGTCGGTCTTTGGTTTTTTCGCTGGTGGTGGCAGGTCTGAACTTGGTCTCTTGAGTTTGCTGGTTGCAGTACCTCTGGGCCCAGCTGCACTGCTGGCATTCTGCTGACCTGACATGATGGATGTTGATTTCACGGGTAGACGGCCGGTAGTCAGAAATATGTAGCGCGGTCGAAGTGGGAGAAGGCGGCCATGCAAATGACGCAGCGAAGGCTTCCATATGCCAGAGAGCATGTGAGTGAAGGTGATAGCTGGTGACGGCACCTGCAATCACGTCAGGCAACAAGGGCTACAGCTACAGTGCCTAGGACCGCCCTTCAGCCGAAACCGTGCATACAATCAAAGAGCATCGCAAGGCGACTGTGACGCTATTGAAGCCTTCCCAGATGGTGTTGCTGGGAAGATGCAATAAGCAATCCAAGTGCAGCTGCGCGATGCCATGTTGACGTTCACGTTAGTACTTGGCCCGAGTTGCGGCGAACTGAGGTGGGCAGCGCCGCCAATCAGCTCGTACCGTTTGTGATGATGCGGGAAACTCCAACTCCAAATCTGCACCCTCTCGCCCCGACGACCTCCATCACCTCAACAGCACTCCGCGCCCACGATGCCTGCCCTCGCCAACAGCGCCCGTGCCGTCGCACGATCATGGACAGCCCACCAGATGCCCGTCGCCCGGGCCGGCTGCACCGCCATGCAGACCCGTAACGCCTCGGCGTCGTCGTTCGACAGCCCCTTCAAGGGCAGCGCCGACAGCACCAAGATCCCCTCCTTCGCCGCCTACAGGAACAAGAACGGCGAGCAGAGCACCAAGGTCTTCCAGTACTTCATGGTCGGCACCATGGGCGCTCTGTCCGCCCTCGGCGCGAAGGCCACGGTTCAGGGTAAGCCCACCCGCCTGCACCGCCCGCGAACAGCGCCGCAGAGCTCCGGGGAGCACTGGAACCACCGTCTGGGGCGCTGGGGAAGCTCCTGGGGAGCAATTGGCTGTTTTGCGGATGAAATGGGGCTGCAGCTCGATGGAAAGCACACCGGCTAACGCGCTGCGCGACAGACTTCCTCGTCAACATGTCCGCCTCCGCCGACGTTTTGGCCCAGGCCAAGGTTGAGATCGACCTCGCCGCCATTCCCGAGGGCAAGAACGTGCGTCTCCCGATGGATGCAGGATGATGTGGAGCAGCAGCTAAGACAGCGCAGGTCATTATCAAGTGGCGAGGCAAGCCCGTCTTCATCCGTCACCGCACCGAGAGCGAGATCAAGGAGGCCGAGGACACCAAGTGGGAGGCTCTCCGCGACCCCCAGGCCGACAGCGAGCGTGTCCAGAAGCCCGAGTGGCTGATCATGTTGGGTACGATGCGACTGCCCCACAACCCGACACGGGACACGGCGAGATTAGCGAACTGACAGCGACAGGTGTCTGCACCCACTTGGGTTGTGTGCCCATTGGCGAGGCTGGTGACTTTGGCGGCTGGTTCTGCCCCTGCCACGGATCCCACTACGATATCTCTGGTCGCATAAGAAAGGGACCCGCCCCGCTCAACCTCGAGGTTCCCGCGTACGACTTCCCCGAGGAGGGCAAGGTTGTCATCGGTTAAATTCGCGCATTGTGTAAAGTAGCGAGAGATGAGCGGACGGAGCTGGCTGTGTCAATAGGAGCAAGCATCACCATTTCCTTTGGTTTATTATTTAGATTCGGCTTGTGTGCGTAGGAATGTAACACCAGTTAGAGTCACGTCATAGCAGGGTTTCGTTCGGGAGTGCTTATTCGTTCCTCCAATTGCTAGACTACTGCCCATTCAGGAACGACTTGACAGCCTCCACAGCGCCCGCAAACTTGCTCGCCTCGATCAGCGACAAGTGGCCCTGCGGCTTGACGCCCATCTCCTGGAACGCCCTCTTGCTATCACTCGCGCCCTCGTCTACTGGGGTATCAAAGTCAAATGTCGTGTGACCGACAGCGTGCTGGTGCAGAATCTCGTCCTCGGGGTGGAAGTAGAACGTCTCCTCTGAGGCCTTGCCGGCCTTCTTCTTCTTGCTGGGCGGCTGCCCAACCGCAGGCAGATTCGATGCCACCTCGGAGTATGCTTTCGAGAGGATAAGGTAGTGTGTGAACGCGTACGGCTCCTTCTCATCAACTGCCCATTGGATCTCTTCCATCAGCATAGTGTACATGGGCGGCACAATCTCGTGGGGCATATTGATGAAGCGCTCGGTGAGGATCAGGCCAATCTGAGCAGGAGCAGCGGGGAGCAGCTCGGGCGCCTTCTTGCTGAGGTAGGCGTGCAGGTCGCGGATCACCTTCTTGTCCTGCATGTTGTCAGTCACACAACACAACACAGCACAGCACAACATGCACAGCGCGACGATAATACCTTATGTGTCTCCAGGTTGAGTACAGTGAGAAACGCATACGGGTCGGTCTCGCTGCCATCGACCTTCACCGTACTGCCTAATAGCGGCTGCGACAGTATGAGATCGGCAAGTTCAGAAAGATCAAACAGCTGGTTGTCGACGTCCAGCAGCTGGCGCAGCAGCGTCTTCAGGCCGTGAAAGTCCACCTCCGGGTTTGGGTCGAACCACTCAAAGTCGACGTTCACCATGTCCATGTCCTGGCAAATGTATAAGCTCGTGCATGCAAGCTTCCAGGGATGCGCCAAACCTCGTCGCTGTCGGACTCATCATCCTGCTTCTTGTCCTTGCCCTTGCTCTCGGGCGCGTCAGGCAGCTCCTCTGGGTCTTGTTTCCGCTTGGCCATTGTGTCTGTGTGGTGTTGCTGCAGTGCTGATGAAACCTGCGGACGCCCTCGGCGTACCTACGAATACAACAGCGGTCGGCGCAATCGATAAGAAAAAATTACAAGCGCGAGTCAGCCCGCAAGCCCCGCGCTCCATCTTCGGGGACTCTTCTTCTTTATCACTCTTTTCTCTTCGTCGTACCCTTTCCTTTCTCTCAATTACACTTCAATTTCCTAGCCAAAATGACGACCGACGTTAAGGACCCCGTGCCCCCGCACAAGACCTTCGACACCATCCTGGTGCTCGATTTCGGCTCCCAGTACACCCACCTTATCACCCGCCGCCTCCGCGAGTTCAATGTCTACTCCGAGATGCTGCCATGCACCACCAAGCTGGCCGACCTCGACTTCACACCTAAGGGCATCATCCTCTCTGGTGGCCCGTACTCGGTCTACGAGGAGGGCGCACCCCACGTTGACCACGCCGTCTTCGATCTCGGCGTGCCCATTCTCGGTATCTGCTATGGCCTGCAGGAGATGGCCTGGCACTTCGGCAAGAACGCGGGTGTCGCAGCTGGCGAGAAGAGGGAGTACGGCCACGCACACCTGAATCTCCAGCAGCACGGCGGCCACGTCGACGAGCTGTTCAAGGGCCTTGAGAACGATATCGAGGTCTGGATGAGCCACGGCGACAAGCTGAGTCACATGCCCGAGAACTTTGTCACTGTCGCGACAACACCCAACTCGCCCTACGCCGGTATTGCGCACAGCGCCAAGAAGATGTATGGCATCCAGTTCCACCCTGAGGTCACCCACACCCCCCAGGGCAAGGTCCTGTTGAAGAACTTTGCCGTCGACATTTGCCAGTCGAAGACCGACTGGACTATGGGCAAGTTCGTCGACCAGGAGATTCTGCGCATCAGAAAGCTCGTCGGAGAGAAGGGTCAGGTCATTGGTGCCGTCAGCGGTGGTGTCGACTCCACTGTCGCTGCCAAGCTGATGAAGGAGGCCATTGGCGACCGCTTCCACGCCGTCATGGTTGACAACGGTGTTCTGCGTCTTAACGAGGCCAAGCAGGTCAAGGAGACACTCGAGAAGGGTCTGGGCATCAACCTGACTGTCGTCGACGCTTCCGATATGTTCCTTGACCGCCTCAAGGGCATCACCGATGACCCAGAGAAGAAGCGCAAGGTTATCGGTAACACTTTCATCGAGATCTTCCAGCAAAAGGCCAAGGAGATCGCCGAGGCTGCCCACAACACCCCCAGCGCGGGCGAGATTGAGTGGCTTCTGCAGGGCACCCTCTACCCCGACGTCATTGAGTCGCTCTCCTTCAAGGGCCCTTCGCAGACCATCAAGACCCACCACAACGTTGGCGGTCTTCCCGCAAACATGAACCTCAAGCTCATCGAGCCCCTGCGCGAGCTGTTCAAGGACGAGGTCCGCGCCCTGGGTGTTGAGCTCGGCATCAACGAGGAGCTCGTCTGGCGCCACCCCTTCCCCGGCCCAGGTATCGCTATCCGCATCCTTGGCGAGGTCACCCGCGAGCAGGTCCGCATTGCGCGCGAGGCGGATAACATCTTCATCGAGGAGATCAAGAAGGCAGGTCTGTACAGGAACATCAGCCAGGCGTTCGCTGCTCTGTTGCCTGTCAAGGCGGTTGGTGTTATGGGTGACAAGCGGGTGCACGACCAGGTCATCGCGCTCCGGGCGGTTGAGACGTCAGACTTCATGACTGCGGATTGGTATCCCTTCGACGGCGAGTTCCTCAAGCGCGTGTCGAGGCGCATTGTGAACGAGGTCAACGGCGTTTGCCGTGTTGTCTACGACAGTAAGTCTCATTCCTCTGTAACAACGGTATCAGATCACTAACATGCACGCAGTCACCAGCAAGCCCCCTGGCACCATCGAGATGGAGTAATCGTGACAGATGGCTCGGGATGATGCACAACAGCATGTGGCTAGGCTTAGCTGAGAGGAGTTTAATGGACACGGAAAAGCTACGGAAAAGCATACGAATAGATGATAGACACTTGATGATACCCTGCGAACGACAACGCATTCGACGAGAACAAATGAGATGAGATATGGTTCCACTACCGAAGTGCTGCCAAAAGTACGGACACTGTGATGTAGCATATGAGAGAGCTATGTGGGTCTGCTGAGACTGGATGACTTTATGACTTGGATGAAACAATGTTCTCGCGCTACTTAACACACGGTCATAATTTGAGAACATGAACAGCTGTTGTTGCTGCGTTGTGATTTTCTAGGGATTATAAGGTGACGCTCCAAATGCAAAGCACCCACCGACACTGCATAGCATCAAGATTGGGATTTCACACCACAACACAAAGGAATGAACGTACTATAAGAAGAAGTAGTCGCGTAGTCGTACAAGAGATATATTTAAACTACCTCGAGCACATTTCCCAGCACACAGTCACTTCCCTAGCAGATATAAGCCAGCACGCAGCCATCCGCACGTGAAACCTCCGCATCTCTCCGCAACCCCAACAACGCCAGCTATCCACGCCCTTGCATCCAACCCATATCCACGCGCCACGTCGCCCTCCACGATTCCTCTCCACGACATGCGATGAGCAGCCCTTCGGCCTCGCGATCGCGGTCGCGACCTACGCGCCCGTCACAAGCTCGCACCGCCTCCTTCGTACCCTCCCTGCGCCGCCGCTCGACCGCGCAGTCCCTCCACGACCATGCCACGTCCGACCTGGAAGCAGCTTCGACCGCACAAGCCGACGCGGCAATCGCCAGCGAAATCGCCGAGATCAAGCGGTATGAGGACTTCAGCACGATCGACTGGGTGCAGGACGCCGCGCGCGAATCACTCCGTCGCAAGGCGCGGCGCAAGGCACGGCTGAGCCGCCCGACACCCTCAGGTCGCGTGTTCCTGGGCCGTGGGAGGGGGAAGTGGCGCGCGAAGATTGCGGAGGCGTATGATGCGGGCCAGGCGTGGATTGTAGTCACGCTGGTGGGCGCGGCGATTGGCCTCAACGCTGCGTTTCTCAACATCATCACGGAGTGGTTGAGCGATATCAAGCTGGGGCACTGCGAGACGGCATTTTATCTGAATGAGAGCTTTTGCTGCTGGGGCGCGGACGGCGGGTGTCCCGAGTGGAAGAGGTGGAGTGGGTTTGGGCCGGTGAACTACGTGCTGTACATGCTCTTCGCGGCGCTGTTTGCGGGCGCGGCGGCCACGCTGGTCAAGAGCTTTGCGCCGTACGCTGCAGGCAGTGGGATAAGCGAGATGAAGTGTATTATCGCGGGGTTCGTCATGAAGGGGTTTCTGGGCGCGACAACACTGGTCATTAAGAGTATTGGACTACCGCTGGCGATTGCGAGTGGACTGAGTGTGGGAAAGGAGGGGCCCAGCGTGCACTACGCTGTGTGTACGGGGAATGTGATAAGTCGCTTCTTCGACAAGTATCGACGGAACGCTGCGAAGACGAGGGAGATCCTGAGTGCCAGTGCGGCGGCGGGTGTGGGCGTGGCGTTCGGCAGTCCGATTGGGGGTGTGCTGTTCAGTCTCGAGGAAATGTGCAATCATTTCCCGCTCAAGACCATGTGGAGGAGTTATTTCTGCGCGCTGGTGGCTACGGCGGTGCTGGCTGTACGCACCCCCCCCCCCCTTTCGTATGTCGAGAAATGCCAGCTAACGCGCACTCCCAGGCAATGAACCCCTTCCGTACCGGCCAGCTCGTCATGTTTCAGGTCAGGTACGACCGCTCATGGCACTTCTTCGAGATCCTCTTCTACCTGGTGATCGGCGTCTTCGGCGGCCTGTACGGCGCCTTCGTCATCAAGTGGAATCTGAAGATGCAGGTCTTCCGCAAGAAGTACCTATCCGCCTACCCCGTCACCGAGGCAGTAGTGCTCGCCGTCGTTACAGCCGTGATCTGCTACCCGAACATGTTCCTCCGCATCGACATGACGGAGAGCATGGAGATATTATTCCAGGAGTGCGAGGGCGAACACGACTACGACCAGTTATGCGAGTAAGTCGTTCTCCTCATCACCATCTTGATCATGTCATGTCGTGATGCTAATTTTCCTAGCCGCGACCAGCGCTGGCACATGGTGTTCTCCCTCCTCCTCGCCACCACCCTCCGCACCCTCCTCGTCATCATCTCCTTCGGGTGCAAAGTGCCCGCGGGCATCTTCGTGCCCAGCATGGCCATCGGCGCCGCCTTCGGCCGCACAGTTGGCATCCTCGTCCAGGCCCTACACGAAACCTTCCCCACCTCCCCCTTCTTCAGCGCCTGCCTGCCCGACCAACCCTGCATCACCCCCGGCACCTACGCGTTCCTGGGCGCCGCCGCCGCCCTCTCGGGCATAATGCACATCACCGTGTCCGTCGTGGTTATCATGTTCGAAATCACGGGGGCACTCACCTACATCCTGCCGACGATGATCGTCGTCGGCGTGACCAAGGCCGTCAGCGAGCGCTTCGGCCACGGCGGCATCGCAGACCGCATGATCTACCTCAACGGCTACCCCTTCCTCGACAACAAGGAGGACCACACCTTCGGCGTCCCCGTCAGCGCCGTCATGGCGACCGACACCGCCGTGCTCCCCGCAAGGGGCATGTCGCTCTCGGCCCTCGAAGCCACAATGGCCCAGAACACGTATCAAGGCTACCCGATCGTCGCGTCTCCCGCCAACAAAACCCTGCTGGGCTACATCGGCCGCACGGAGCTGCGGTACGCGCTCGACAAGGCGCGCAGCGGCAACGCCCACCTCCCCTCCTCCACACGGGTCTCCTTCGCGGCGGCACCCGCTACAAACACAAACACAGCCGCAGCCGCAGCCGCAGCCGCAGACGCAGACGACGACCGCCACGTCCTGGACCTCGCCAAGTTCGTAGACCCCACCCCGCTGACCGTGCACCCCCGCCTCCCCCTCGAGACCGTCATGGAGCTGTTCAAGAAAATGGGGCCCCGCGCCATCCTGATCGAGCACCGCGGCCGCCTCGCCGGCCTCGTCACCGTCAAGGACTGCCTCAGGTACCAGTTCAAGGTGGAAGCTGCGGGGTCCCAGGGCGCCGCGCAGCTGGGCGACGACGAGCGGATGGAGGCGTGGTGGAACGGTTTGAGCGGGGCGGCGCGGTGGGTGGGCGCGCGGTGGGAGAGCGTAGTGGCGGGGTTGGGGAGAAGGGGAGCTAGCAGGGGCGCGGTGAGGTTGGGGAGTAGTCCTGTGTTGAGCAGGGCGGCGGCGGCGGCGGCCCCGCCGCCGGGGGGGAGGGCGGAGCAAGGCGCCTTTGTCGTGGATGGGGATGATGATGATGGGGGATGGGAGGAGTTGGTGGATAGGGGGAGGGGGACGGGCGAGAGGTAGCGAAAAAAAACGGAGCCCGACCTCCTTTCCTGGCTGTTGCATACGTATAAGGAATGCTTGTTTTCCGTGCTGCCCGAAGCTAATCCCACGCCTCCCCCCGGTCGAATCATGCTTTTACCATACCAAACCAAACGCCAGTCAATGCAAGAGTAGCCCCCCCCCCAATTCTGTGTCTCTGGACAAGTACCCCTCCTACCTAGATCATCGCCCATTGATAGCCGTAAACCCCCCCGAACTCACCACCCTCGGCGGCTCCTGCAGCACCCTCACACCCTCGGCCTTGTCCCCAGCCTGCCCATCCCCCCTCGGCGGCCCACGCATCTCCATCTCGAGCTGCATCGCCGCGGGGTCATCTTCCGTATCGCTGGCCCCAGCCGCGACCGCCTCCTCCTCATCCACCTCCATGGCATCTGCCTCCGTCTCTGGAACCGCAGGAACAAGCTCAGTCCTGGAGAGCGGATCCAGCAGCACGCCCCCGCCGTCCGCCTGCATCGAGGGTGCCGGCGCCGGCGCGCCGGCAGGGAGGCCCTCAGCCGTGCGCAGCGTGTGGGCGGCTTGATGGAAATCCAGCGGGCGCTGAGCGGCGGCTGCGGCTGTGCTTTTCTCCGTCCTCGCCTTGACTTTCTTCCCGCTCGCCTCCCCGCCTTCCTTGCCCGCCTCGCCCTTGCCCTCGCCCTCGCCCTCCTTCCCTTCCTTCTCCTCTGCCGCCTTCCTCTTCTTCCACTGCCCAAAGGCGACCGTCTTGGGCACCACGTCCACGAGGAACTCGAGGTTGTCCGTCTTGCTCACCGCGCCGCTGACGTCGCGGTACTGGATGTTGCGGCGGGGTTTGCGCTCCGCCTTGACCACGTTGTGCGTTGTGATGGCCAGGTGCTGGATGAGCATCTCGGTGGCGAGGGCGATGGCGAAGCTGGCGTTCTTGGTCACGGTCAGGCGCTCCGGGTCCGAGGTGATGATCTTTTGGACGCGGGCGACTGGGCGGTGTTAGAGGGGGAGGTCTGGGATTAGGGACTTGGACGTACGCGGGAGCGAGACGTGGCCGGTGACTTCCTTGGAGGGCGCGATAGGGGTGTTGTTGTATGGCATTGTGGGATGGGTGGTGTGCTTGAGCTGCACTGGCTGTTGCAGGTTGCGCGGGGTTTTTGAAGGGTGCAACGGGGTAAGATGAATGTTGTATGTTTCCGAGTGACTCGAGAATGTAGACTAGTGTTTAAAGACGCGTCTGGTTTGCGCTGTAGTGTTGCACTTGGAGTTTGGCGCGTGTGTAAAGAGGTGTGGTGAGGGTGAAAGCTGCAAGACGCGGTTGCAGTCGAGCCGATTGGCGCTACTTTGTCTTATCTACCTAGGTACCTACCTCATCGTCCAGCTGTACCTGCATGTGCATGTCAGCGCTAAATGTCGTGATTGCGTGCAGGCAGCTATAAAGTGTACCAAGCATGCACTGCATCTGTTCTTGACACGAGCCGATTAGCAGAGTCACAGCTCCATCTCTTGAGTGATGAAGTTCCTCCCCCTCCTCCTCGCAGCCGGCCTAGCCACCGCCTCGCTATCCCAAATCCCCTTCCAAACCACGCCCGAGGTTGAGGGCTTCCAAACTTTCCAGAGCCAGTTCTCCGAGCACCACTCCATCCGCATCAAACAGCAGCAAAATGCCACCCTCTGTGACGCCCGCTCAAAACAGTACACCGGCTGGCTCGACGTCGGCGCCAAGCACATCTTCTTCTGGTACTTTGAGTCGCAGGACGCTCCGGCCGAGGACCCGCTGCTGCTATGGCTTACGGGCGGACCCGGCGGCTCGGGCATGATTGGGTTGCTGCAAGAGAACGGGCCTTGTTTGATAAATGACTATGGCAATGGGACGGTGCACAATGAGTATGGGTGGAGCAAGAAGGCGAACGTGATTTACGTGGACCAGCCGGCGGGCGTGGGGTTCAGCTATGTGGATGAGGGTGTGCCTCTGGCGGCTAATAGTTTTACGGCGGCGGAGGATATGCAGCGTTTCTTGCAGCTGTTTACGAGCGATGTGTTTCCCAAGTTGAAGGAGAGGGACTTTCACATCACGGGTGAGAGCTATGCTGTGAGTTCTACATATTCAGGGAAGCTGTCTGGCTTCGTTATCGTGCAGCCAGCTGACATGCTACAGGGCCACTACGTCCCCACGTTGGGCGCCCAGATCGTGTCCCAGAACCTGCTGTATCCCAAGCGGCCACAGGTAAATCTCAAATCCATCTTCGTCGGCAATGCCTACGTGAGCCCGCTCGACACAGCCTTCGGCTACTGGGAGACGCTCTGCACCACCAACCCCGGCGTGGAGACCCCAATCTTCAACCAGACGCGCTGCGACATTATGGCCACCCATCTCCCCCGCTGCATGGAACTGTCCCGCGTGTGCTACAGCCACCCTGACCCCGCCATCTGCCAGGCCGCCGAGACGGTATGCTGGAACGGCGTTATCGTGCACTATGACGGCGAGTCTGGCGAAGGAGGCCGCAACCGCTTCGACATCACACACCCCTGCGAGACCCGCGATGACCTGTGCTACCCCGAGATCACGCGCATTGGAGAGTATCTCAACCTACCCTGGGTGTACGAGGCGCTGCACGTCCCTAAGGCCGTGGGTAACTACAGCGTCTTCTCCGATGAAGTGGCCATTGCCTTCTCATTGACCAACGACATGGGCCTCAGCACGCAGCCACAGGTCCTGTACTTGCTGGAGAGCGGCATAGACGTGCTGTTCTACCAGGGTAATCTCGATCTGGCGTGTAACACAGCTGGGAATCTGCAGTGGGCTAACTCGATGCCGTGGAAGGGCCAGCCAGCGTTTGTGGCGCAGAGTAAACGGGTGTGGAAGGATGGGAAGCAGGAGGTGGGGTGGTTCAAAGAGGTCAAGGTTGAGACGACCAGTGGGAGGGAAACGACGTTTGCGCTCAGCACTGTCAACGGAGCGGGCCATTTGGTGCCGTTTGACAAGCCAAAGGAGGCTTTGGCCTTAGTGGACAGGTGGTTGACCAAGCGCAGCTTCGCATAAGACGCGTGTCAATAGATGATGTAAGTACTGTAAGCCACTCACGTCCAATTCACGAGCAACAAGTCACCCGGCTTCAACACTTGAGGAAGCTGTGTAAGTCGCCGCTAGCGCGATCAACCACCTTGGTCGTGATGGAGCCGCATATCGTCACAACGTCTCAGGATCGTGACAACGAGCCGCAAAGATCGGCCAGGAACAACCTCTGCAGCCCACTTGTATCCGCACAGCGCATCATCGTCTCGCACCTTTTTTCTGTTTCGATGTTGTGGACTGCTCGAAAATTGGGCGTGCGTTTCCCCACCAGATGAGATCATAGGGAAGAACTGCACGACGTGTACGTCATCGTTGTATACTCGCGCACACGACCTTTATAAAGGGTCTGCACGCGTCAGAACAGCACCATATTCAATCATCTACATCTTCAATCGCCTCCATCTCCAAGCAATTTCTCTTCAACACCCCTTCAACCAAACCACATACCGCATTCATAATGTCTGGACAGTCCAACGTCGGTAACTCCCAGGTCTACGAGGCCGGTGACCAGCGCACCGTCAGCAACGCCGAACTCGAGCAGCAGAAGAAGGAGAACCGCTTCCACGAGGGCAAGGAGAACTCTCACAACCAGCTCGACTCCAGTAAGTTTCTCCAACATCTTTCCTGATACCACCTCAACATCCATTTACCGTCTCGCTTTACTTCGACATAGAGCTAACAACACCATAGAGGACGAGCGCTCCATCGCCAACAAGCTCGAGCGCGAGGAGAAGCGCGAGAAGGAGGACGATGAGAAGCTCAGCGAGGAGGACCGCGCCCGCAAGATCGACGCCACCCTGCCCGCGAAGCTGCACGGCAACGAGCCCAGCAAGGGCGCCAAGCTCGACCAGGAGCTGAGGGAAGAGGAGCAGGCCGAGCTCGAGCGCAAGGGCAAGGCGTAAATGCATCCAGACCTAAAGTAACAAAAAGGTGGACGCTGAGATACCCTACGATTTATCACGAATGACCAGCCACTGCGGCGGGATCGATATGAAATGAAGTTATGAATTCCAACAACAGCGGGCCTTCCTTTTGTGTAACGTGATGTTGCATCTTGTTCACCTCAGCACTCCTGACAACTTCACTGACGGTGTTTGCGGTATCGCAGAGCTTTCGTCAATGACGAGTACCCCTCCACTGAATTACGCGATTACCCCTCCATACAAACCCCGTCAAAGCTCCAGCTAGCCTACGGACTTGGTAGCTCTGGACTCCACACCTTGAATAGCCGCGGTTCTGCCTATCAAGACCAACATCCCTCTTAAGCACGCAATTGCTCCGTTACAGCGTCCTGTACCTTACATGACTCCTCTCAGCACAGGAAGCTTCATCCGCCGCGCTCACACTCTCTACCGAAGCCTCCTCATCGCCCACAAATCCCCTCTGTCGAGCTTCCCGCCGCAGCACCTGCATCTCCCCGCCGCGTTCAAGAGAATGAGTTCCTCCCAGGCAAAGCGGCTCGCGGGCAAGACCGTGCTGATAACCGGTGCTAGCTCCGGGATCGGAAAGAGCACGGCGCTGGAGTTTGCGCGCACGCAGCCGGACGACTTGAAGCTTGTGCTCACAGCTCGCCGGGAGGATGCGCTGGAGGAGGTCAAGAAGGAGATTGAGGGCTTTGCCAAGGGCGTGAAGGTGCATGTTGTCAAGCTTGACGTCAGCAGTGTGGAGGAGATTGGTCAATTCGTGGGCAAGCTGCCGGAGGAGTTCAAGGAGATCGACGTGCTGGTGAACAACGCGTGCGTAGTCCCCCATCCTTAAGCCCCCCCCCCCCCCCCCACCCCCCCCCACCACACACCCCCCACACGCCCCACACTCTCCACACCCAACTTTCCTCACCACAAACACAAAGCAGACGCAGCCGA
>KZ107855.1:457289-523913 GCA_002116315.1 Epicoccum nigrum
CCCCCCCCCCCCCCCCCAAACAACCCCACGATCCAGAACCCCCAGAGCTGATGCCAGAACAGCGGTCTCGTCAAAGGCGTCGCCCAAGCCCCATCCATCGCCCAAGCCGACATCACCACCATGTTCCAAACCAACGTGACCGGCCTAATCGCCATGACGCAAGCCATCCTGCCCATCTTCCTCGCCCGCCCCGACGGCGGCCGCGGCGACATCATCAACATCGGGTCCATCGCGGGCCGCGAGCCCTACGCGGGCGGCAGCATCTACTGCGCCACCAAAGCCGCGGTGCGCAGCTTCACCGACGCGCTGCGCAAGGAGCTGATCGCCAGCCGCGTGCGCGTCATGGAGATCGACCCGGGCCAGGTGGAGACGGAGTTTAGCGTCGTCAGGTTCGGCGGCGATAGGGAGAAGGCGAAGAAGGTCTACGAGGGGGTGGAGCCCCTGACGGGCGATGATATCGCCGAGGTGGTTGTTTTCGCGGCCGCGAGGAGGGAGAACGTGGTCCTCGCTGATACGTTGGTTTTCCCGAATCATCAGGTATGTGTTGGTTGTCGGGTGGGTGGGGTGGGTTTGCTAATACGTGATGGTAGGCGGCTGCGACGGTTTTGCATAGGAAGTCGACATAGATGGATTGGGGATCTAGACCGGTGCAGAAGAAAGAAGAGCATAGATGGATCGCGCACTGCTGTCCTTGTTCACATACGACCACGCTCTTTCCTCTTTATCGATTCGGTGTTACTTATGGAAACAAGCCTGCTCGTACTGACATATATAAAAGTATACCCGCTGACACGCTCTAGCACCGCCACTCTGAACCCGACAGAACCATCCGCCAAAACATGAGTCCTCAACCCTAGAACGAACATGGAGCGATAGACAATATCTAAAAACCTTGAGGCAGAACACTAACGCCATCACTACGCCAATTCTCCATCCCGGAAACCAGGACAAAACAACGTTCGTCCTCCAACCTCTCCGTGCTCTCCTACTCTAGCTCCACAAAGCCCCCCGCATCGCCTTTCTCATCTCCCTCGCCCCAACAGAAACCCCGTCAACCCCGCGCTGCACCGTGCCACGCACAGTCCGGAGACACTTTTTCGTTGCAATCTCAGCCTTGAGGCGCCTGGACGGGCGTGGCTGGGGCGCGAATGCACGTGGTGGTAGCGAGATTATGATTTTTCGCTGGTGCTCCTCCCCAACGCTTTCCTGGGAAGGCTTGGTGGTCACGGAGGTGCTGTGAGTGAACACCGAGGGAGGCACTGAGAGGGATTCGCTGGAGGAATGGGCGGGCTGGGTGAGTGTGCGGACGCTGTGGGCTTCCAGAGCAGCCGTGAGGCGGGCGGGCGACACGTCAGGGGTAGGGGGTAAAGTGGCCTGAACAACATGTCGTGCAGGCACTGGCGCTGCATCGATGCAAGTGTGTGGTGCTCCGACTGGGACATGGCAAGCTGGCTTGCGAGCTTCGGCTTGCGGAATCGCAGCGGCGGAGGACCGACTACGCAAGGCCTGCTGCCGGTGGATATAGTGCTCGACGAACTCGTCGTGGGATGTGTCGAGGATCCGTACTGTGTCAGCGTCATCTGGTAGTAAACGAGCAGGGTGACTTGCCTTCAGCAACGCCTCTTCCGACAGCGTGCGCACGATGCGAGTTGGCGACTCTCCCCTCGCCATGTCAGCTTCAGCATCACGTCCCGTACTTACCACTCCCCCAAATAGGGTGCTTGTCTCCGACACGAGCTCACCACCCTCGTCCACATGTACAACCCACACGCCGACTTCGGCATCGCCTCCGATGAACCCATCGGCCTCGAAGGCACAACCGTCCGAGCACCTGTCCCCTCGACGCGTGGGAGCGCCGCTCTCCCCACCCCGCGCCGTCAGCTGCTCAGCAGCACCGTCTACCGCAGAGATTGGCACTTCCCTGCGCAGCGAAGACGGCCCATGCACCATCGTCTGCCCATACTCCCACTTCAAAACCTGCCAGTTGAGGTAGTGCGCCGCACTATCCTCGCCGTCATGCTTCATCGCAAAGCGCTGCTGCAAGTCCGCCTCCGCATCGCCAGCCAGATGGGCGTAGGAGAGGCTTTTGGTGCGACTGTGGCAGGTAGGATGGGCTGGGGAGTAAGGGTCGCGGCAGTATTTGGCGATGACGTGGTCGGTGGTGGGCACGGGATCTGCTTTGCCTTCCTCTTCTTCCTCAGCTTCTTCGATCGCGTCTAGGAGCGGAAGTGGAGAAGTTTCGTCGAAGCTAGGATCTGAGTCCGAGTCGGAGTCTGGGTCCGAGTCCAACTCGAGGTCGTCGTGTGGGAAGTTTCTATTACTCGCGCTCGCGAGCATCTTCGTAAAGGATACGGTGCTGCCTCGGCGGCGCAGCGCTCCAGGCGTGGAGTTGCTCGTCATATCGTTTGCTGTTGATCTGCGCGCGGCGGTTTGCTCATTGATATATCCTCGGCCCTGTGCGTCGTTCACATTGTGTGTGTCTGTGAACGTAACAACACTGGACAGCACGCACAGCGTTGGTTGTTCTTCGACACTGTCATCGAGGTTGAGAATGTAGATGAGCTTTGAGCCAGTGGGTTTTGTTTGTTCGTTGTGCTCTTTGTCGCGAGATGCACAAGCGCCGAGGATATAGTCTTGGATGCCGCGCTTTGTTCGGGGTGAGAGCCTGAACAGTGTTTCTGCATTTCCGTACCAGTGGGCGGTCGCGCTTGAGCGTTGTGCGAAGGGATGTGGCAAGTCTTGCGAGTGACTCAGTGCATCAGCATCGGGGAAAAGGGGAGATGCCATGCTTGACAGGCGTGGGACGAGGGGGTTGTACAGCGACTTGAGTGAGATACGCATCCAAGTAGCTGTGGAATCTGCTGGTTATGTGAGCATGTCTCCAGTTTGGTAGGCCTGGTACGCACTGAGAAGCTGTTACGATAGGAAAAGTCTTTCTCCAGGCAGTGGCGATTATCGATGCTGTGTGAGATGTTGCTAAAGTCCGCGTGGGACGAAAGGTAGCTTCAGACGAAATCAATTGGGATGTTTTGTTGGGATAGAATAAGCCAACTACTTCACTTGCGAAGAATGAATATGCGCATAAGAGGGTAGGGACAGGTGCCTCAACTGTATGATTCTCGTTGCGTATGGCAACACAGCATATGTGAAGTGACCCAGCTAGAGTGAAAGTACCTGGCACATCGCACGCAGCTGGGAGCCTGAGCTTGCGGAAGATATCCCGCCCACTCCATTACCGCTCTATACATAACGTCCCCAAACACCATATTCCTATCAATCTAAGTCACTTGGAACAATGGCTTAGCGGTTGCCTGCGCAAAAAAGCCCTCTTAAGTGAGCAGTCGACCCGGACTGCCTAGGTTGCAGGTTCGAAACCGTGATAAAACTATCAATACTCTTAGGCATTCTCCCAAAGAAATACAATCAGCCAACTATGGAGTCAACAGTTTTCGGCAGCAGGGATGACGTAACGAGACCGCTGTTCTTTTTGCTGTTTTGTCGGCCTTTTTTTGCTCTTGGTGTGCGCGGCCACAGCGCCGTGAAGGTGAGCTAGGTGAGCCGTAGCCTAGGAACCATAGAAATATTGCTCTCTAGCTTAGATGGGCTGTTTGCTGTGTGTATGGAAGCACTTGTTAGGTTAGAATGTTAAGGTCCACTGTATTGAAGCTCATCGTTTTTCAGAAAGCTCGCCATACCTTGAGTAAGATTTTATGCCAACAAGCTGAAGACGTTGCATTAGTAGAGAGTTATGACAAACTCAAATCAGAGGGCAAGGCATTGCCATGCCTGGGATTAGTTGTATACAGACAGACACTCGGGTCGTCGCATTTGTGCAAGGTCGAAAGAGAGGATCAAACGCCTATAAACTGGCCCTTACTTTCTCATAAGCTTGGAACTCGTCTGGATCACGCAATTCTAGATTGCTCTTTTAATAGTCGGTTGCCAGTGTCGAGGTGTCTTGTGGTCTACGACATCATGTCCCACATCAGCGCTAAGCACCACAAGTGCGCGGCTGCTGCCTTGCACTTCTAGTTCCCAACTCGCGACATCGTTACCATACATCTAGCGATCACATAGCAAGTGTAATTCTCTAATAAACATTGGAATTGTATAAGATGGGGCAAGAAGCTTCGAGTCACACCCCGCAAATCATCCTATTTGGGGACTCGCTTACCGCGTAGGCTTTCGCAGCCGAGAGTCGCGGCTTTGGATGGTTCCTGTCGCAGCAATACGAAGAGAACGCTGTCATCCAAAACGAGGGTACGTAGTCTTGTTGTTCTTGTCTTCAATAAGACGTTGAGGTCTACACCACGGATCAACTAACGTCTTAACAGGGCGATCAGGGTATACAAGCCCTGCACTCTCTCCACCATCGCACTCCGAGGCAAGACGTATCCGTTAACGTAGATTACACAGCTACACTTCCACCGACATCCGCGAAGATTTCACCAACATCATCAAGCAGTCCACCTCCCCCAACCACCCGCCTGTCCTCCTCTTCACCATCTTCCTCGGCGCCAACGACGCATTCCTTCCCATCCCTCCTGTCGACGACTCGGACGAAGGCTGTGTCCCCCTCGCCACTTTCTCAGCCAACATCCGCTCCTTCGTCGACACTTTCCTGTCACAGAAAGCTAATGCTATGGCGGAGACAAAGATCTTACTTATCACGCCGCCACCTGCTAATATTAATCGTCCATTTGATATAGGGGTGAGCAGAAAAGATTTTGAGATGTTGAATGAGGAGGAGAAGAGAGGGCATAGTTATAAGACGTTTGTGAGTAAGAAGAGATATGCGGAGGAGATCATGCGGATTGCGAAGGAGTATGGAGAGTCGGGAAGGGTGGTGGGGTTGGATTTCTGGGGGGATCTGATAAGAACTGGGTTCAGGGTGAGGCGGGAGGAGTACGACGAGAACAGGTTGCCGGGGTGTGGACTGTATGGGGTGGATGAGTTTGGGGAGGGGTATTTTACTGATGGACTGCATCTGGATGCCAAAGGGTACGATGTCTTGTCCCAAGGCGTGTATAACAAGGTGGTGTACACGTGGCCGGAGCTAGCGCCGGAGGCTTTGTCAGTACCGCAGTCTCGTTCCGCGGCGTGATTCATTGGGTATCTAGTCGGGTTTTATGTTGCTTAGCCTCTGTTGAGTGTGTTGCCAGATCCCTTGGGATTCTCTTCAACATATTCATCCCAGGCGCGTGCCTTCATCGTCTCCGCGTCAGCTGCGTCGAGATCATCCTCGTTGGGCTCCTCGCGGATCTCAGACTGTGGACCTCCACCCTCGATGATGCCGCCGCGGCGCTTCTCCTCTTCAAGGTACTCGTCAATGGTCATGGTGGGTAGGCTGTGATCCGGGCGGAAGACGTTCTTCGTCAGAGTCTGGCGGGTGTCGAGCAGCGTGAACGGTCGCATCGGCTTGCCATCACTGCTGAGGATGGGACCAGAGTACCCTCTCAGACCGCCGAGTTGGCCGTCGAGACGTTCAGAGTAGCCATCCTTATCCCTGCCGTCCTCACGGCCGTCCTGAGGACGTGCATGCTGCCCTGCTGGCGGCGCAGGAGGCGCAAGGGAGATGATGTGCAGTTCTTGTGCGAGTGACTCCAGCGATTGGAATGTTTGGTGCACCATAAAGGCAATGTTAGTCAGGTTCAAGTCCCGAACAACTTGGTCATCCTGTTCTGCAAGCTTTGGGTTTTGTTTCAGATGCTGTGATGGCGAATCAGCAATAACTCAGCACAGCGCTGCAATACGGACATACCTGGAGTTTCTGCTTCAACTCTTTCTCTTCCCTAAATCTCTTGATCTTGATGTCTCTTCTTGCGGCGGCATCCGTAGTGCTGACTGTGGAGAAGTTCTGCTTGTCTTCATTGTATGCTTCGAGCAGTTTCGCATCGCTTTTGCTGAGCATGTCATATGAGTCTAACAGCTTCAAGAAAAGTTCATATCGTGCTCTTGATTGTAACAGCTGTGCCTTTCGATCTGAAACATCAGGAGTGAAAACCTTTTGGATCAATTCAGCCAAATGGTAATTGATGGACATGTATCTATGCCAGTCGTAAGCAAAGCGCAAGTCATAGCACGGTCTCAAGCGCATACTGGATATCAGAAGATGTGATATCCTCCAGGGTCTCGTTCGGACTGAACAGCGAGAAGTCCTCAGCCTTCTTCAGACATTGCACGTATGTGGCAATAGCTTTTTCGAGGTTTTCTTGATAGGTAGGGCTGTTCGGCTCATATGAGTATGCCAGCTCCTCCCGCAGGCTCTCGGCCTTGGAGAATAGCCCTCGGATACTTTGGTCTTCGCTGGACATTCTGAAGTCGGTTGAAGCTCGTGGTGAGGTGTCTGGAGGTACTGGCCAGCGTCCACGTGAGCTGGCGTTTTGGCGTTGATGACAAACAATTCTGCCCCGCGCTTGCCCCGCCATCTCAGACGCGTTCAGCAACGAGTTGGATACAATCAACTTATCAATATAGTCAACAGCGCGCATGCATTTGAAGTGCCCGGTGCATCTCCAAGCCCGTTAGTGTTGTTGATGAGTTAATACCGTCGTGACCATGTGCTGTGAGCGCCCACGCTCTCACCGCTGCACCACGCTGCAGCCTGTTTTGTTTGCTTCACCCTTGGAAAGGTAGTCTTCACTCACGCTTCGTTCCAATTGCAGCCCTTCTTCTTATCCTCAACCCCGCAGTCTGTTCTTTCTCAACCCCACATTCCTTCTCCCCTTCTTCCACCTGCTTGCCATTCACAACTCAAGCATTTCTCTACACTCAACCACGATGGGGTGGTTTAAGGTAGACGAGGAGCAAGAGGACTACTCTTGCTCAAGTTCAGACAAAGATGACAACGATATCGAACAGATCTTTGCTGCAACAGCCCAGTTGCCCGACAGAGACGCACATGACGACGAGGATTCTGACATTGATGCTGACATCCAGCGTGCTCATGGGCCCAAGACAACATCAGAGCGGCGTAGGGCACAAAATGACATCTTGAAGGCTTTCGCCGCCAACATCAACGCTCACGTCACGAAACAGGAAGTTGAGGAGGCAGCATCGAGGAACGCAAACGAAGAACAGCTCTCTATTCGAGACATCCTGGCCAAGCAGGAAACTGCTGTCCGCATCACTAATCCCCGCGACTATCAGACTGAGTTATTCCAGAGAGCTAAGAATGGGAACATCATCGCTGTTCTCGATACCGGTTCGGGCAAAACTCACATCGCAACACTTTTGCTGAAGCATATCCTCGACGAAGAGCTGGCAAGTCGAGCTCAAGGCAACCCGCATAAGATGGCCTTCTTTCTTGTCAGTGCACTCATGGCTTGTGTTGCAAATACTAATAGTGTGCAGGTCGACTCCGTGAACCTCGTCTTTCAGCAAGCAAATGTGCTGCGCTGCGGCCTCGATCAAGGCGTCGAACCTATCTGTGGTGCTATGGGCGCCAGCCTTTGGACCAAGTCCACCTGGGAAGCCTACTTCGCCAAAAACATGGTCGTCGTATGCACTGCTGAAGTCCTCTCGCAATGTCTGATGCATTCATTTATCCGTATTGCTAACATCAACTTACTTATCTTCGACGAAGCACACCACGCAAAAGACAATCATCCTTATGCGCGCATAATGAAGGATTACTTTGCCCATGAAGAAGACCATTCGAGACGACCTCGGGTATTCGGTATGACAGCATCGCCGGTTGATGTCAGAGGCCTCAAGCCTGGAGTTGTGGTAGAGGCAGCAACCAATTTGGAGCGGATGCTTCGCTCGAAGATTGTCACTGTCAGTGAAGATGCTCTTGTGGCGAACAATATCAGCCGCCCGGAGGAAAAGATCGCACTCTACGAACGCTTGCGCGAAGAGTTTGCGACACCACTTCACATCAAGATCAAAGATCGATATGGTGACGTCAAGGCCTTCAACAAATTCTTCGTGGCCTCCAGACGAATCGCGTCCGAGCTTGGGAGGTGGGCCTCCGACATGTACTGGAGTTTTGCCTTCGCTGACGAGCAAGCGCGTAAGCTACAGCAACGTGAAGAGTTCAATTACAACAAGCTGAAAGGAGCCAATGTTGATGTCGAGGAGCTTGATGCAAGGATTCAACGTCTCAAGGACGCTGCCTCCTTCGTCCAGGGATATGACTTCGGCACCCCTCGCTTAAGTAAGGAAGACCTGAGCTCTAAAGTCCTGAAGCTTCACGATTGGCTCCACATGTACTATGAGCGAAGTGACGAGCCACGTTGCATAGTTTTTGTGGAGCAGCGACAAACTGCTCGGTTGTTGAAGCTTATATTCGATCACATTGGTGGGCCTAACCTCCATTGCGATACCCTGGTTGGCATAAACTCTCGCTTCGGTGAGCAGAACATCTCTCTGAGGGCTCAGATACTTACTGTATCTAAATTTCGACAAGGTGAGCTAAATTGCATGTTCGCTACATCTGTTGCGGAAGAAGGTCTCGACATACCTCAATGCAATATCGTTGCGAGGTTTGACCTTTACCGCACCATGATCGCGTACGTGCAGTCCAGAGGTCGCGCGAGACACCGAAATTCGAAGTATCTACACATGCTCGAAATTGGCAACGAGGACCATAGAGAGAGGCTTATACAGGTCGGACTGGATGAGAAAGTCATGAGAAACTTTTGCAAAGGTCTTGCAGGCGAGTCTCTCGTAGAGGATCTAGGCGATGACTCCAGCGACTTGTTTGCACTCGAAGACAAGCTTTACCCAAGCTTTGTCGATCCAGAATCCGGTGCCAAACTCACTTATCGATCGAGTCTTTTGGTTTTGAATCACTTTGTGGCAACGCTGCCAACTCACAACCACGAAACGTGCCTGCAACCGACTTACGTCCTCTCCAACGAAGTCAGCGACGATCTGCAAGACGGACTGCGCTCAGGCTTTCGATGCGAGGTCATTCTGCCCGAGTATTCTCCTGTTATATCCATGACAGGTAAGGTAGAGAGCAAGAAAACAATCGCTAAGTGCTCCGCAGCGTTTCACATGTGCCTTGAGCTCCTCAAGAAAGGCCACCTCAACTCTAACCTACTACCAACAACGGTGAAGAGTCTGCCAGCCATGAGGAATGCACTACTGGCTGTGAGCGAGAAGAAGAAGAACCACTACCCAATGCTCATCAAACCTCAATTCTGGAAGCAAGGCCGTGGTGAAATACCCAAAAACCTCTACCTAACTGTCGTGGACGTCGATGCGGGTCTTGACCGGCCCCACCAGCCATTCGGACTTTTGACTCGGACAGCATTCCCTCAATTGCCGTCTTTTTCAGTCTATCTCACTGATGGCAGACCTTCAAACGTAGTGTCGCAGCCATTCGACACACCTTGGCGTGTCACTGAAGCAGATCTTGAGATTGTCACGAAGTTTACCTTGCGAATATACGAGGACATTTACAACAAAACATACGAGTTCGACGTACAGAAGATCTCGTACTGGGTAGTTCCTGTTCTTCCTCGGGCGCAGTGGTCTACCCTACGATCCACACCTGTGTATACGATCGTGGACATGGACCAAGTGCGTAAAGTGTCCACGGAGCCGAGCTGGATTTGGCAAATAGGAACGCCAAACGAAGAAATTCTGGACAAATACATAGTGGACCCGATGAATGGCGGGCGCAGATTCTACTCCGAGCGAGTTGCAACACATCTCACACCACAAGATCCGGTCCCAGCACACATTCCGCGTCAGAACCAAAAGTTCATGGACACTATTCTTGATTACTCGGATAGCAAGTGGTTGAGAAGCAGAAACATTGACAAGTGGCACAAGAACCAACCTGTCCTCGAAGTTGAGAAAATCCCGTTTCGCCGCAACTATCTCGCCCATGTCGAGGACAAGGAAACCGAAGTTCTCGGTAATTTGAAAACAGTCATTTGCCCTGAGCCTATGCGTATAAGCAACGTAAGTATCAAAGTATTCAACCCTAATTATCGTACTGGCTGACAACTTAAGATGTCGACGCCCTTCGTGGTGATGTGTTACATTCTTCCAGCTATCATCCATCGATTCGAAAGCTACCTCATCGCGCTGGAAGCCTGCGAGCACGTAGACCTGAAGGTCAGCCCGGCTCTCGCTCTTGAAGCTTTAACCAAAGACTCGGACAATACAGACGAGCACGAAGAAGAAAAGATCAACTTCAAGAGCGGTATGGGACCCAACTACGAACGTCTTGAGTTCCTTGGTGACTGCTTTCTCAAGATGGCTACCTCGATCTCGACCTTTGTCCTACAACCTGACGAGAACGAGTTCGAATACCACGTCCGCCGCATGCTGATGCTGTGTAATGCGAATCTTATGGACACAGCTGTGGGGAAGAAGAAGTATCGACTCGATAGTGGCGAAGAGCGTGGTTTACAACTGTACAACTACATTCGTACTAATGCCTTCTCGCGGTGAGTACTTGCATACTGAAAATAGCAGACTAAAGCTAATATCTCACAGCCGCACCTGGTACCCCGAAGGTCTAAAGCTCCTCCGTGGTAAAGGTGTCGGCAAGAGCGAAGACGACTGGCTAAAGCTCACCCACGACCTAGGCGACAAATCTATTGCCGACGTGTGCGAGGCCTTCATCGGTGCGACCTTCATGCAACACCACCATCCCGGACAGCCTTGGTCCCCTTCACACTGGGACGAAGCCGTCAAAGCCGTCAAACTCTTCGCCAACAGCCCCGACCACCCGCAATCCAAATGGTCCGACTACTACGCCGCCTACACAAAACCACAATACCAACTCGCCGAATCTACAGCCAGTCAAGTCGCCCTCGCGACCGTGATCCAACTAACCCACCCCTATAAATTCCAGTACCCCCGACTCCTCCGCTCCGCCTTTGTGCATCCCTCCCAGCCCTTCATGTTCGAGCAAGTCCCCAACTACCAGCGGCTGGAGTTCCTCGGTGACGCACTCCTCGACGTGGCATTCATCACTCACCTCTTCACCAACTACCCCGACAAGGACCCGCAGTGGCTCACAGAGCACAAGACACCCATGGTAAGCAACAAGTTCCTCGGCGCCGTGTGCGTTAAGCTAGGATGGCACGCGCATCTCCGACACCACTCCGCACTCCTCGGCTCTCAAATCCGCGACTACGTAAACGAGATCCAAGAAGCAGAGCGCGAAGCAGACGGCAGCGTGGACTACTGGGTGTCCGCGTCCGAGCCGCCCAAGTGCCTCGCCGACACGATCGAAGCCTTCGTGGCCGCGCTCTTCGTCGACAGCGAGTTCTCCTTCACCCCTGTCCGCGCCTTCTTCGAAATGCACCTTAAGCCTTTCTTCAATGACATGACCCTCCCCGCCTACGAGTCCTTCGCCTCAAACCACCCCACCACCCGCCTGGCGCGCTTGCTGGGTATCACCCTCGGCTGCGTGGATTGGCGCATGGCCGCGATGGAGACCGAGACGTGTATTCCTGGCAAGGCTAAGCAGGTGGCGGCCATGATTATGGTGCATGATAAAGTGGTGTTTCACGCGCTGGGGCAGAGTGGAAGGTATGCGCGGGTGAGGGCGAGTCAGAAGGCGCTGGAGGCGTTGGAGGGGCTGCCGCCGTTTGAGTTCCGGAGGAGGTATGGGTGTGGGTGTGTCGGTGGGGAGGGGGAGCGTGAGGGGGTGGAGGAGGAAATGGAGGCGGCAGTTAAGGAGAGGATGGGGCTGAATATGTGAGAGTGGCGGGAGGAGAGGGGTGATTAGGTGGTTTGCGGCAAGGCATAATCATTTTCATTTTTTTGTCTGGAGGATGGCAAAGATGTGAAGCTGGGCCTCCATTGAAGATACTATGATTTCTTGATAGCATGATAGCACAGATTGGAGATACAGTGGGCCTCTTTTAGGGAGGGAAAGGTCTGAGGCCACATCTTCACTGGAGATATTATGGTATTTATGCTAATACATACTGGTATCCATAACCACGCGCTAGGTATACGTAACGACCGCGTGCGCCGAGGCCAACCAGCCTCGCTACATCAGCAAAGCATTAAAGCAGTCAAGCAGCCGCTCATGTGAAGAAAAGAAAGGGTATGGTGCAGGGCATAGGGGGGTATATCGCGTCGAACCGGAAACGAAAAAACGCCATAACATCAGTCAAACATGCTTCTTCCTTTCGTCAATTCACACATCAGGGTCCTCCTTCATCTGCACCTCCGGCTCCGGCAACCACTCCTGCAACTCCATCATCCTGTTCCGGCAGTGCACGACGAAGATGGCCGCGGCCAGCGCGTTCCAGACATCGAACCCCTCCTTGCCGAAGTCGAACATGGCGATCAGCCGCAGCCCGGGGACTCGGTTGTCCTGATCGACTGGGACGTAGCTCACGAACGCCATGATCGTGTGACTCGCAGATACCGCATATAGGGTCGGGGCGTCGAGCGGCATCGCCGAGCTGAAGGAGTGTTTGGCGGCCGGGGTGGAGAGGGCGGATTGCCAGCGCTCGTGCAGAGAGGCGAGTTTGGCTAGGGTGCGCGCTTCGAGGACGGTGGAGGAGATGTGTTTGCCCACTGTGACGGTTTCGAATAAGGGGAGGGAGGACCACAGGGCGGAGACGTGGCCGTCTTTCATCGCCCAGGAGGTGTATTTGGCCAGGGCGCGCTTGACGTGGTATTGTGGGCGGCGTTTGGGGGCGTGCGTCATTATGGAGTCGCGGACGCTGGCGCCGAGGTCGAGGAGGGCGGTTAGGGCGAGTTGAGCTGGGTGTCTGTCAGCGCGCTGGATGGGGGTTGGGGTGTTGAGAGTGCTTACCATGATAGTGTGAGCCGAGTGTGGGTTTGATGAAGGGCTTGTCCATGCGCTCGGTGAAGAGGTCGGCAGGGAGACTGAGGAAGTCGTCGAGCCACTCAATGGGCATAATGGGCTCGTAGCCGCGCATGTTGATCTTCTGGAACAGGAAGATGGCGTCCTCGGACCAGCCGGCGGCTTGCAGCTCCTGGCGTTGCTTCTGCTGCTTAAGCAGACGCTCGTCGAAGCTGATGCCCTTGTGCTTCTCGAGGGCGATGCCGTCGTCTACCACGATTGTGTCGTCGTTCGCGTCGACTTCTAGGTCCTGCTCAGGCTCTCCGCCCTTGTAGAAGGTGGGCGAGATGGGCGACGTGTTGAAGAGCGTGTCTCCTTCGAAGTCCTCGTAGCCCTCAGGCGTCGACCGAATGAACGAGACCGGGGGAGACATGGGGACCAGAGTCATGTCTACATCATCGCTGGTAGGGCTCGGTGTGCGGGGTTGCCATTTATTGACGCGTGTTTCCGGGCTCAGGTCTCGATCTGATGGGCTTGAGAGTTGCTCTGGTAGACTCAGGATCTGCTCCGGTAGGCTCGAGAGCTGCTTCGCTTGAGGGCGTGTGTGCGGGTGCTTGTCCAACTTGGGCTTGGCTGGGATGGCGGGCACCTTGAACTGCAATGGCTTGTCGCGAGCTTTCTGTGTCTTGCGAGGGCTGATGTAGTTCCAGACTCGGGTCGCGTACTCATGTAGGATCGTCATCGTGAGCTGCTTGGTACAGAAACGAATTGGAGAGGATTGCCAAATGGATTGCGGAGATCAGGGAATTAAGAAGGGTCGCGTAGGTATTCAGAGTGGGAGGTTGAGAACAGCAGCCTATTGAGGCAGGTGACGTCGGTGAAAGTGAGACTTGTATGGATATGTGGTTGAGTGCCACTCGACACGCTCTCAGAGCGGGGCAAAGACAATGGGCAGCAACATGTGTCTGTGAGCTTCAGCATGAAAGACGCCTTCACATCCGAGTCATTGTCTCACGCGAACCCTGGCTGAGCTCGGTCGATTCACGGGTGGCTGGTGGCTTAGCGCGATACGTGATCACATGCGCGCACTTCGACCGCTAGAGCGCAATCTGATAAAAGGGAAGAAAGATCTGATAAGTACCCCGCCGAAAGTCTGGCGGCGCCCCCACTAAAAACTTGAGCCTCGATTTGCATCTGTAGAAGAAGCCCAGCGATCACCACGACTCCTACTTATTTCCTGCCCCTACAATCTATTTCTCACACTCCTTCGACTCGCGAAAATGGCCGTCCCAGACGCTACCCAATCGACCCAGGTCTCAACGCTCCGCAACATCCTCACCTCGGAGCAGGAGCCTCTTGCCCGCCGCTTTCGAGCCCTGTTCTCGCTGAAGTACCTTGCTTCTCTGGACCCGCCCAGCGAGGAGACCGTTCCTGCGATTGAGGCGATTGCTGCGGGTTTTGGATCGCCGTCTGCCCTGCTCAAGCACGAGCTTGCGTACTGTCTTGGCCAGTCTCGCCACGATGCTGCAATCGAGCCACTAAGGAACGTGCTGAAGGACAGGCAGGAGGACCCCATGTGCAGGCACGAGGCGGCTGAGGCGCTGGGTGCGTTGAGCGATAAGGGCAGCTTGGATTTGCTGAAGCAGTTCAGGGATGCCAAAGATGAGCCGGATGTCATCACTGAGACTTGCCAACTCGCGGTTGAGAGGATCGAGTGGGATCACGGTCTGCTGAAGGCACAGGAGAAGATCAAGAAGAGGTATGCTGCGCCATATGAATTCAACGAAAGCTGCTAATGGTGGTACAGCGACTTCACATCGATTGACCCTGCCCCGCCTATGCCCCAGACTTCGGACAAGCCCTCCATCCCAGAGCTTGAGCAGACCCTGCTTGACACGAAGCTGCCTCTTTTCCAGCGCTACAGGGCCATGTTCGCGCTGCGCGACCTCTCCTCCCCGCCTGACCTGCCCACTGCCGTCCCAGCTGTCCACGCTCTTGCCCGTGGCCTCGACGACCCGTCTGCTCTCTTCCGCCACGAGATTGCGTTCGTATTTGGCCAGCTGTCGCACCCCGCGTCTATCCCCAGCTTGACAAAGGCGTTGAGCAATACAACAGAAGAGAGCATGGTCCGCCACGAGGCCGCAGAGGCCCTCGGCAGCCTGGGTGACGAGGAGGGTGTCGAGGACACTCTGCGCAAGTTCTTGAATGATCCGGAGCAGGTCGTCCGGGACAGCTGCATTGTTGCGCTCGACATGGCTGAATTCGAAAAGAATGGTGAGACAGAGTACGCCATCGTTCCCTCGCAGGAGACAGCTGTTGGGGCTTAGAGTGATACCGGACGGATAGGTGCATGACATAAGGCGTTCTGGTATTGAAATTGGGTATAGAGGTACAAAACAGCATTGCGCTCAGTTGTTGGTGTTCCACCTAGAGGAAGCGTTAGTACAATGTAAACCTTCACATGATCATATAAATCATACTTGTGACCACAGTCGCACTCATAAAACACAGTGGAACCTTCATCGGCACTTCGCAGCTGCTGGGTATAGTAGCGAACTTCCTCGCGACCGCACTCTGCGCAGCGCTCTGCGATGACACTGGTGGTGTTCACGTCGCTTTCCGAGAGCGTTTGCACCTCTGACCGCTTTGCGCGGAGAGCCGACGGGAACGCTGTTGGCTTCGAGACCGTAACCACAGTCTTGGAAGAGGTGTCTGTAGCCGTCAAATCAGTGCGTGTTCAACAGAATTTGGTTGTCGCAATATCGGCCTACCCTTGCAGTTCGCGCCGCAGACGGTGCAGGTCAGCACGACATTCTGTTTGCCAGTACTGCCGTCAAGAAGGTTTCCGCAGTCTGTGCAGAATACGAGAGACCCAATGGCAGCCATTTTATGGTTTGTAGTGGGCGGGGCGGCGTCGATAGGCTGATTCGAATGGGTGAAGTTGGAGTCGTGATTGCGAGAAACCAAAAAGTTCGCGGAGATCAGCCGCGGAAGCTACTTGAGGTGCCCTGCAGCCCGCTTTCCAGATGCGGCAGGCGGTCAGACGCGTATGAACCGTGGTTGTGGTTGCGCAGAGCTCATCCCAGCGGCTGCTGTAGACACACTGCCCTGCATAAACAGAGAAGTTGTTCAGCATTGTTTGTTGTCCAAGCGCATTTCCTGCGGCGAGTTGATGAGCTCTGCCATGGCCATGTGCTTCTTACTCCCGCCCTAGTAAACCTCGCGACCGTTTCCGGCCGTCTTTCATCGGCGTGTGCCTGACCTCCGAGCTGCCCGCAGAGGTGCACGATTCTGACGCAAACACCATGGCTGGGCACTTCGATGATGCCTGGCATAACATGCAGGGCCAGGGCCTTGCCTACCGGCCGCCGCCCACGGCAAATGAGGCGATTCCATACTCGCCCTTCACGTCTATCGTACCGTTCGCGCTGGGTAAGTGTCCACCTTTACCAGAGGCATTGCTACGCCAGGCTCTCTTGCCTGCTCCCGCGTGCAAGCTGATAGCAAGCAGACGTCATACCGTTTCCCTCAGCCGAACCTCCCACGCCATCCTCCAACCTCACCCAAGAGCAACAGCAAGCTGCGAGGCGGGCCGTTGGCATCTTGAACAACGAGATCAACGGCCAGTCGACGGCTACACATCTCAGCAACACCCTGCGCCAACTCCAAGAGCTGCTGGATCCCGAAGAGCTGCCAGAGTAGTGAGTTGCTCTCGCAATCAGCTCCAACCGCGTCACTGACAGTGGCCAGCACCTTCAAGTCCATACCTCAGCTTGCAAGTCCTCCCTCGGAGAGCCCCACGAAGCATGTAAACGGCACAAGCTCGAAGGTCACATCTTCATTAAGCCCTTTTGCAGCTATGTTATTGAAGCACACCAACGTTGCTTTCGTTCGTAAGTGAGCTGGATGCGTGCTTTCACCTCAAGCTAATTTAAATAGCATTCGGTAATAGTCCAAACGCGCCTACCCGCACCGTCCACTCGTCTCAGCAAGCCACGTCATTGTCCCAACCGCGAGCTGGACCGCCAACCCACACGCCCAAGGGTATCGCCTACTCTCAGAACGGCACAATTGCATATCCCTCTAGCGCGCTCTCGTCCGCACCCAGTAGCACACCGTTGCGCCCCGGCCCTACCGTCGTTATAAAGCCTGTATCTGTGCAGAAAGAAGAGTACCAACGATTCGACAACGTAACAGTTGCTACACCCTCGTCACAGAGGAAAGTCGATAGCAGCGCTGCTGTTCTCAGGCCCCATGAACGAGAGATCGCTGATCGCAAGATTGAGGAACTGGATGCTTTCGTGATAAAGTTAACCAATCAAAGGCACGACCTAGATGCCACGAATAGCTTTACTCAAGTGTCCACGGCCGATGGTGAGATGAAGGTCATGGAACCACGAGTGATGGACCGTCTTTCTGACAAAATCTCCAATGTTAATAACCTTGGGCATTTCCCGGAATTACCTGTCGACCTGGTCATGCAGATCCAGAAGCTACTCGAGCCGAGCATTGCCCAAACAGCGCAGTCAATACTGTTTCCACAGGATGAGGATTGGTCTGAAGGTATAGAGAAAGCCTTGGCTGCGCTCCAAGCCTCCAAACTGATCCTCATCTCAATGATCGATGGCCGCGATGACTACCGATTGCGGTCTGAGGATCTTGTTGGCGCTATGATCGATCTTATCAAAGTCATCCGAAATGAATGCATTATGCCAGTCGTTCAGGCACGGCGTGGCAGCAGCCTCTTCGACTCAGCGAACTCTCGCAGTAAGGATCTGACAAGTGTACTGCGAAGCTGCCGCGCAGTACTCAGCCGCTTTGCCACGCTCATTGGCAAAGTCAATCTGCCGGAACGTGGCCTGAATATTCTGGAAGATTTGACAGTTGGACTCTTGGTTGAGCAGAACAGCGACTCGGAGAAGGACTCCGTGTTCGGCATCAAGCCATTTGAGTCCTTCAGGCAGAAGGCTATGGACGTACTCGCACAGATTTTTGCTCGACATGCGGAACAGCGATCGTCTGTTTTGAATGGCATTCTCAGCAATTTGGAAAAATTGCCCGACAAAAAAGCTAGTGCCCGACAGTTCAAGTCTGCGCGTGACCCATCGATTATGTCTATCTCGGCACTATTCATGCGATTCGTCCAAGCTGCTGCGATGAACAGAGAGTCGCGTACGACTCAGTCTTCAGCAGACACCGAGGACGATAAGAGCGAAGAAGATAACAGCGATTCCGAGCATAGCAAATCCAAACAAAAGGCATCAAAATATAAGAGCCATGCTAAAGCGCCCACGCAGATTGCCAAAGGTCTGGCTCTCAATGCCAATCACATCGCGAGTACAATCACCACCAACCTCATTGACCGAGCATCTAATGTTTCGAAAACCGGGGACAAGCCCTTTCGCAATCTGCTGGACCTGTTCGTCGAGGATTTCTGCAATGTCTTAGGCTCTCCTGAGTGGCCTGCGGCTGCAATCCTGCTCACGACATTACTGATCCGGACGAGCAATATGGTGCATGGGCCGAATGCGGCCAAACAGACCGTTGTGGACAAGGACATGGCTTATTCGGTCCTTGCAAAGATAGGGTGCGGCATCCTTGATTTCAAACATCGCTTAAAGCAGCTCAAGCGTGGACTCGACATATCGCAGTCTGAAATTTCGGCCAAACTCGAACGTTTAGCAGATGACGCTTTGACGGATAATGCTGAAGGCGCCATCGATCCCATCGACCTATACGACTTTGAGGGACCTTTTCGTATGGTTGTGGACTCATTGAGTGACTATCTTGAGCTGAAAAGGGATCGGGGCGATCCTCATCTAGATTCGGTCACCGGGTGCCATGTCACGTTGTGGCTTGAAGCTCTTCGTGACTACAATGAGGATTCTTCGAACGAACTACGACTGAAGGTGACCGAGAAGCTGCAGGAACGCTTGGAGGTTATGATCATGGACCCCAAGTGGTTTGATCGTGGATAGTAAGTGCAAATTTTTGCTACGAGTGTTTGCTCCACTAACACGCCGCCAGCAAGTTCCAAGTTGTCTCAGTAGACGAAGCCAAGCTCGCAGCCGGTCTTGTAACGTTACAGTCTGTTGTTTGCAAGGAACTACAAAGGATAGTAACGTACATGCAAATGGCCACACATGACAAAGCGTCCTCGAAGCTACGATCCAGGGGCATGACTAGCTTAGAACAACTGATAGAGAAGGATCCGCGTGTCATCAACGAGACCACGGTGAAGGCTTTGGTCGGATCTCTCAACGATAACTCACCCATGGTCCGCGAGCATACACTGGGCTTGGTTGCGAAGTGTCTGGAACACGACCCTACTTTCGAAAACTCATTTTTGAAGTTCATACTGGGTCTTACTACCGACACCTCGAATGGACCAAAGAAGAAAGCCATCAAGCTGTTGAAGGGACTCTACAACAGCACACGCTCTCGAGAGAATAAGCTCCTCATGGCTGAGGCTCTTCTCTTGCCCTCACAGGATGACGAGAAGGCCATAGCTGAGCTAAGCCGCGGCATCCTTGAGGAGCTCTGGCTGACGCCTTTGGCTTCCACCTCTCACACCGAGGAGCATCAAGTGAAACTTGACCGCGCCCACAGAGCATCTTTGTTGACAGATGTTGTCGAAAAGATACACAAAAAGCCTGTACTCCTAGAGGCGTTCGAGAAGTTCATCGTATACGCACTATCCGACGATTCTAAAGCGAAGAAGTCCAACATTCGGCTTTGCAAAGATCTCATCTCTGAGATGTTCGACACCGCAATCGAGGTTGATTCGACAACTGGTGCGAAGTCGCCGCAGGCCAAAACACTCGACGCCCTGAGCATTTTCGCCAAGGTTGACTCGACGCTCTTCACGATGACTCAGGTGGACGACCTTAAGATCCACATTATTGAACTCAAGCAAGCCAGCGAGCTGGCTGTCATTCAACCGATCGTGAGGATCTTCAGGCACGTATTTCCAACCCTGCCATTCCTCGATCCGAAGCTCGCAGAGCATGTGCGCGTCAATCTCATGCGCGTAGTACAAAAGCTGGCGAGTTGGGCAAGCCAGAATCACGTCCCTAGTCAGGACACATTGACTGATGTCGCACATTGTTTATGGACCATATGCCCGTTGGTCGAACTGGGACTTGACAAGCTCTTCCAGATGATCTTCAGTACGCTCTGCTTCTTGCGACCGTTGAGCAATCCCAAGAAGAAGGATGCAGACAAATTGAAGCAAAAGGAGACAGTGGCAGCGAAAAGTAGTACTGTGAACGCGTTCCTAGTGTTGCTCGGTACATTTGGCAAAGTGTGCTCCTTTGATCAACACACGACAAGGTTCATGGAAAGACTTTCGATATATGCACGCTCTCAGATCAATGCTAAGAAGGTGGCATCCGAAGAAGACTTGGCTGCCCTGATCAAGGGCTCGCCATCGGTATCGCTCATGCTACTTGAAACTATTCGACCTTTCACGATGCCTATACACGATATGGGCATACGTGAGCACGCCATGCGGGCTCTGGGCGGCACCTGCCAGCAGGCCCCAGAGCTGTTTATGCGTGCCGAGGTGCAGAAGCTGATTGAGCTCGTCTTCATCAATCAAGATGTCGACAAGCTAAAGCTTGTCATCCTGTCGACATTCGAAGTGTATTTCACGCGCGCGGAGCGGCGCTCGGAAACAGGCTCGGCGATTGCTGTTGGGGAGGGTGCCGTCAACGGTTCTGCACGACTAGAGTCGTCTTATTCTTCTACCGCAACCGATGCTGCCACGACGCACGTAGCGAAGCTCTTTTTGGGCAGCTTCAAGAAGATTGCCCTACAAAACAACAACGAGCTGTCGGAGTCAGCGACAAACATCATTGCTAGTATCAGTCGAGCAGGGTTGGAACATCCGAAAGAGTGCGGAGCTGCTCTTGTTGCACTGTCCACCTCACCAAATAGCAACATTGCTCAAGTGGCTGCGGTTGAACACAAGCGCATTCACGAGAAGCAAGAATCGTATCTCGAGAAGGAGTATGTACAGGCTGTCCGCATGGCCTACGTGTACCAACGGGATGTCTTCGACGATCCCCATGGCATGCTTAGATCGAACTACAGTCCCAAATTGGCTCACCTGTTCGACGCTCTGAAAAAGGGCAAGAAAGCGACTTTCAAAAAATTCATCGACAACTTGACCAAGCAGCTCGACTTTGACTTTGCCAAGTTGAAGGCGGATGGTCCTATGCCTGACGCCGTGGCATATACTCGGTTCTGTCTGGAGAATCTGGCCCTGGCCGACTTTACGACGCTGGATATGGTCGCATCTTTCATCGACAAGATCGAAGCCATCGTTCTGAAGGACGCCGGACCTTTGGTGGCCAGCGAGATTGACAAAGACATGCCTCAACAGGCCCCCGTCCCACAGCACTCGTTCGTATCATCAAACCTCAATGATCAGCTGCAAGCGATGGCCGTGGATCATGTCATGAACCAGCCAGTTGTACCCCTTATGCCTGCAGCTTCACAGCCGTCAGTTGAGATCAGTAAGGATCGATTGCGCAAGTTTACAGTTGCATGTATGATCCTGCACATGCTTTGGGAAACACGTACTTTCGTGCGTCGCTGCTACAACGTCCACAAGTACGGCAACCGCATACCGCAGAAGGAGTTTGCAAAGCCCGCGCAACGTAACAACTTCATCTCTGGCAAGGATCTTTGGGACCGCCTCATGCCCATCATGAGTGCCCTGGACAGCCGAGAGACGATGTTAAAGTGCTGCTACGACTTCTCAGAACTCCTGAACGTAGACCGGGAGGTCAAGGTCGACGAAGACGACGACGGCTTTGACGCAGCGTTGCTAGACACTGGCTACGAAACACCAACCGAGAACGGAGACGACGCCCGCCGCTCTGCGTCGATCCCTACCAGCGGGCGTGGAAGGAAGAGAAAGGGCACTGCTAGTCTGAACAATACGCCGAAGAAGGCACGTGGACGGGCGCCAAGTGCGAAGAATAAGAAGCGTAGCTCCAGGACGCCAGACGGCGACGACGATTCGGATTAGGAGCCGAAGACTGAGGTCGTTCCTGTCTCAACTCCTAGCACTAGGAGGACGAGAAGGAACTCAAGATAACGATTCTCGCGACGCGCGCGCGATATCAGTAATATGGAATACATAAAAGTTACGACGGAGTGCGATCACTGATCGCTTAGCATAGTTAGGCGTTTATGGTCTTCAGAGATACCCTTTGGCATACATGGTCGGTTAAGTGGTTTGCATGCATCCGGCGCATGGGTGGGAGCTGCGGAAGGTCTCCATGTGCTCGATGGACACTGCTCCATATGGTATCGTGAGCTCTTCCAGTGGGTAGTCTATAGATACATTATCATTTACAACATCATTTATTGAAACCTCACAGGTCTTCTCGCTGCTTGACGTGAAACGCTCTGAAGCAACCTGTCTTCTTTGGAAAGCAGCGTGTGCCACATCACAGCTGCCGAAACGATTGTGCAGGCAACGGTGCGGCTTCACTTCCCTTCTTTCTTTTCGCTGTACATCTGTTCGATTTCTATCTTGCGTTAAGATATCGGTTTCGTGTTTCCCTCCATCCTCCTCTTCTCATGCAGTGCTCGTATACGTCATCGGGTACAACAGGGGCAGCGGTGAAAGTAAACAAAATCTTGGCACTCTGGCGCGTCTATGTCAACAACAACAGCAACAACAATAACCTCCCTCCAACTCAGACCTGCACATCTCAGCTTTACTTGTCACCTCCTTTTGTCAAACCAGGGCTTACTGAAATCTTCTCTAGTTCGAGGGGATTCGTAAGGTCTATCGTGATACAGATGTGTATGACGATGTCCTCTTTGCGAAGGTGGTGTGCCTGAAGCACCAGGTTGTCTTCAATGAGGAGGTGTGCCGTTAAGATAGATGAACGGCACACCTTATCGGTGTTGTGAGGGGGTCTAGGGGCTAAGCATAGTTCTCTTCTGTAGTAATCAAACCCACTCTGATGACTTTAATAGATTTTGTAACTAGGGATTTGATTTTGTAATACTAGTAAAGTTAAAGGACTTCAGATCTTATTAGTAAGTAATAGACACTTAGGAATTTGTTCAAGATAACTGCATTGTTTATTAGCTACTTTTCCTTTTTGCCTCTTCTAATTTGTAGTCCTTAAAAGTGAAATTTCTACTTAGAGGGAGATGATGAAGTAACGTGGTTGACGTCATCACACTAGTACCTGGACGTTCCTTCGCTGCTGCCTTCAGACCTGTCATCACCACAAATCCAACATGACACGCAAGATCAATCGCTCAAGATTCTACTTCGAATGGAAAGGCCACCAAATCCAAGATCTCGAGACCTTCCTTGCCATCACCACCGCGCAACAGCCAGATAAACCCATCGTATATCTTGCAGGCGACTCCTCACTCGATAATAAGTACTGGGTAAGCTCCGACGATGCCACGGTTGAGGTACCAGAGATTTACCATCATGCGCTGGACAAACCCGCACCGAAACCAGATGTTTCCTTCTGGATGAACCATTTTCTAGGCGATCGAGCAACGTGCATCAACACCGCTGTGGAGGAATCCATGCTGCGCCAGCGAGACCAGGAACTCCTCGAGCACGACAAATTCATCCGCGACAATATCAGGACTCAGGACGTGCTTATAGTGAGCGTCGGGGCCAACGACATCGCTCTTAAACCGCTCCCTTGTACAATCGCTCACATGCTGCACCTCGCCTGGGCTACACCCCGCTCGTCAATCGTGAAGGGGAGTGCGTATTCCCTCAAATACTTCAAGCACATGTTTGGCAAAAACATCCAGGACTACGTCGACCGCCTCACTGCAAAAACTAGGCCACGAGCTGTCATCATCTGCATGATCTACTTCCCACTGGAATCTGGATTAGGCCAGACGAGTTGGGCTGACGCACAGCTCAAGGCCTTGGGGTATAATACCTGGCCGGGACAGCTGCAGGCAGCTATCAGAACGCTGTATGAGACGGCGACGCGGAAGATTCAAATCGAGGGCACTGAGGTGATTCCTTGTGCGTTGCACGAGGTTTTGGACGGGAAGACGGCGGGGGACTACACGGCAAGGGTTGAGCCGAATGAACACGGGGGAAAGAAGATGGCACAGAAGTTTGTGGAATTGTTGGACGGTGTTTGGACTGATACATCGCAAGAGATCCACCGTCCCACTACCTCGGAAGACATTCCAAGCAGCCTAACCTTATAATCGATCCCCATCACCGGCCAACCCATCCCACTTATTATCCTAGAGAGTTTGAACCTTTCCTCAGAACCTTCGAAGAAGTCTTGAAGTACTCTTGAGGCTGGAACTCAGGCTGAGACTGCTGATCCCGGATAACAGCGCTGTACAGATCCTCATACTTCATCCTCCAACCCATGGTCTCCTCACAAGACTCGCGCAGCCTGCGTTCCTGGGTCTCACACTTCTCCTTCCAGCCGCGCGCCTCCATCCTTGCCTGCGATAGCTGCCGCTCGAGCGCATCAATCCTCGCTTCGTTGCCATTCGTGTACGACGGCATACTCAGCGCCCCGAACTTTCGCGAGAGCACAGTGTCGGTCTCGAGGGAAGCGTGCTTCGCATGGCCGGTGTAGCTGTCGAGGGCAACGCCAGCTCTACCACGAGTGTATACGGTTGGCTTGTCGGAAACGCTGGGAATGGAGTGGCTGTTGTCTTCGGATAAGCGGATACCGAAGCGGTTCAGGCGGCGTTGGAAGTCGTGCTGCACAGAAGACCATGCTGGCGCATCTTCCTCGCGGTGTCCAGGAAACTGTGAGTCTGGGAGAGTCTGTGACGTGAAGCGAGTGAAGTCGGCCATACGGCGTATTGGAGGCGTCATTGTGGTAACGTGAGACTGCGTTGGCAGTTGGTCAGAGTTGGTGCGTCGCATGGTGGAGGGTGTAAAGTGTGTGCAGACGTGGTAGATATATTTCTTGCGATATAGGTGAAGGCCATGCGAGGTGTGCGAGCGGCGCTGCTTCTGCATGAGGAGGGAGAGTGGTGAATGTCCGGGTTGAAGCTTCCTTGCGCATCGCTGACGGGGGGATGCAGGAGCGCCTCTGGGTCTGGTGAGGGTAGGTAAAAGCGGAAGGAAGGCTCTCTGGAGCTCTGTACAAGCATAGCTAAAGCTGTTCTCGTTGGCAGCAATACGCGTCCCTCTCAAATGAATCCCCAGTGGCAACATTGTTCGCGAGATGCCCATCGTTTGCCATAATGCCCTTCAAACCTTCTGTTTCACTGCCACCCGCATCTTAGCCAAATCTCTTCCCCACTACGCAAAAAGAAGTTGACGTGCCTCAAATAAAACCTACAACTGCTGCACAAGCATGAAAATATCACTGCACATTTATGTTGCAGAATTTCTATGGGCCAGTGTATTCTCTGATAACGCTGCACTTTCTGTTCGTAACTTATATCCCTTACAGCTGTTGCTGTATTTTGTTATAGTTTATTAGTAAATGTTAGGAGGTACATAGGTAATAAGATAGAGAAAGAAAGTGAAAGAAGTTTGTGATAGCTATTTGCAGACATAGGAATTTAACACTGGTAACTAGAACAGATTTTCGATACGGCGGTCTTACTCGGTAACTATTTTGAGATGCTACGCTTTGTCGCCTTGTCTACTGTTCAGCATAGATTTGCGCTTGCAGAGACGCAATCTGGATTTCCCTTAGTACAAATGTTTACAAGAACATTAGCTAATGTAAAGATGTTACAGCTTGTTCTTTTCCGCATTCTCGCTCAGTCTTGCTGCTTTCCTTACTTGTCATACCAAATATTGGGCTATGACAATACTGCGCCTGAATTCGCGTACGAAACTGCCATGATCTGGGCACCTGTCACTGACTGTAGCTCCTGCCGCTCTTGCGTCGACTAGTATGCTAGTCAGGCAACCTTCTCTGGTTTCCGAAAGGCTTGGAGAGAAGACCAGAGACAGGATGTCATTGTGTGACGAGTCAGTTAGATAATGATTCGCACATAAAGGAGTGGTTCTACAGGTGTATGGAAGAAGGCGCACGGAAACGAGTGGAATCGGTGTTTCTCTACTGCCTAGCCAGGCACGCTTGGATGCACAAAACCATCATGAAATAAGTTTATTGGATAGAAGCCCGGAAGAAAATTCCAAAGAGGATATCCAAGAGATGAGAAACACTCATTCGTCATCGCCAGCCATAATCACAGGACTTATGCAACATCATACAGATTCGCAACCACGACTACCTACATCGAATGCAAAGAATGCGCAACAATTGCCTGCCAGAAATCCCATGGGAAAGCAGTGGTCTTCAGGCCTCCAAGACAAGTGTCTAGATTTAGGTCTTTCTTTGCGGAACAAGGTATCTGGGAGACCTTACTGTGACCTAAACACTCCTTCGGGTAACCCCGACTTCTGACCTCTGTACGACGCACTTGGCCAAATCTGAGAAAACCCTACAGCACTACTACTCCTGGAGATCAGACTCGAGCGTGCCGTTAATTTGCTTCAGGGTTACCTCGCCCTACAACGTTTTTATTTGTCTATCTTCATAAGAGGTAACCCCTTAGACGACCTGTAAGTCGCAGGGTACCATGTCAACCTTACGAGCGACTTGTATTGCTCTGGTAAAACTACAGGACTTATAGATTTTACCTCAAACTTGAGAGTGACTTTGTAGCCCCGGTAAAGCTTAGTGTCTCTCAAGCTACGAATCTTGTTCTCAAAATTCTTTGCATCGTCACTGGCTTCTTCACATATCAAGAGACAAAAACCGGACACTATGTCCTCCTCATTTACTACGGTTTGAACCATCAAAATGTTTGTGTCTGCAGCGATTATGCCTGCAATAGCTAGTTTAACTAGCAATTCCGTAAAGCTCAAACCAGATGTATGCTCGAGCTGCACTCCTTCTCGTATGCCTTTGACAATGTCTTTTACCCCTCCAAGTGCTTGCACCCAATTTTGGACATCGTATGGACAACCAGATTGGGTAGTCTTCCTCAGAGACTTTCTTACGCATTCCGAACGTCAACCACCTCAATTTGTCGCTCAATGCGCTGGTTGCTCCTTTGATAAATCAGGAAACGTCAGTCCTGGAGAATGTCCAAGCGGCTCGGTAGCAGCAAGCACAGGTATGCAAGGCGACTTGACAACACACTATTGCTGTCCTTCGTAAGTCTCCATCTTTCTAGGGATCATGTGTTTCTGACAAGGGTCCAGGTGAAGCCCCCGTTTGCGGGACAAACCGTGTATGCACCGGTAACTTTTCATCGCGTACCTTGTCATTCATGTACGTAGCCACGATCTTCAATACCGCAATCACAGACTATCCCAATTTGAACGACATAGGTCATAATACAACAGGCGGAATATATATCTGGAACTACAAAGATTTGATGATAAGCCAGGTAATAGGCGAGACAAGTATCAATACGACCACATCCGTGTCCTATGGCCAGTTCCAAGTGTATCCATTCACTGCGGTCTTTGAGCAAGGTGAACTACCGCAGACCTCAACGTCTAGTAACACTGGCGGCGGGATCACTCACCCGCCCACCAACATTCCATCTTCCGATCAACCACCGTCCAGTGGACTTCCTAAACGCGCTGCAGCCGCTTTAGGCATTGGCACCGGTGTCGGTATGCTATTGCTATCAGATTTTGGCTTCTTCTTGTACAATCGACGGGCAAGGCGTCAAAAGCGTCAACAACAGAACACGATAGAAGAGCGGAGTAACGAATACAAAGCAGAGCTTCACAACGAGTACAAAGTGGAAATGTACGATGATACGGTCGCAGCAAGAGAACTAGATACACCGCATGAATTGGATTGCGTGATGATTGATTCGGCCGAGGCTGTGGAACTGGACGCGCCTGTGGAAGTTGCGCACGAGAAGTTGGATGTACCTGTGGAACCGGATGCGCATGAGGAAGTGGATGCGTCTGCGGAACTGGATGCGCCCGATTTTCGAGAGTGAGAGCGATTAGAGCATGCCGGGGATATATTCAAAGAATGACCATGAAGTGTTCAGTTATGTGTCCGCTGGAACATGTCCGTCACGCGCATTGCTACTGACTGAATCATCGGCGGCAGCACTATATCTATCTGTTGTCCTGCACTCCTGGCGATTTTGTGGTGTCGACTACCTCGCTTTTAGCTCAAGTAAGGAATCAAGTCTTGTGTTCACTCTCTATAGCGATATGTTGCGGAGCAATGCTGACGCGGAGTAGGACGATGTCGCTGTTGAAGATAGCTTCGGGGATCGTGGATGCGAACTTTGGCCGCGGAGGGATCAAATTCAATAAAGAAGTCAGTGGTGCGCTTCTAGGCGCTGTTGCAAAGGATAGGAGGCTTGTCAAGGTTTGCCTTCGCAGCGAGACCGACGCACAAACTCTGGACGTTGACGATCAGCAGGGCGTGGCTATGGCTGTTGGTATACTTTACCCCGGTTTCGTCGAGTTGCCTTGTCTGCACACAAGTTGAGGCAAAAGAAAGATTTCTCATGTTTACACCCATCCACGTTGAACAAAATTCATCAATCGTTGGCCTTATTAGTACCAATTTGAATGCACATCGTCCACGCAATGACCCACAACTTCTGTGAAATGAGCCAATCTTCCCCCTCTTGACTTGTCGTCTGGATTCGCACTGTCGTCACGAAGCACAAAAACGATATCAAAAACATACAACAGCGGGTATTCGCTAGTGGTCACCCACCTAACTACTAATCCGCCGGTACGTTGCTTAAATAGGGCTGAGCGAACGGGAAGCCTTGTTTTCAACGTCCTATGGTCGTATGTGAAAGTTGTTGAGGATTTGCTTGTAAACATTCCAGATAAATGAGGCTTTGACTGCCTCCAGGGGTTTCACCTCAGATAGCTTCCGAGATGTACTGTGTGATCTCTGGCTAAGAACCAGCATTCAAACAACCATGCAGAACAGATGACTCCAGCAGCGTCTATGAGGCAAGGCAGGAGCCTTGTGACCGTTCGGATGTTCGGATGACTTCACACTTTCGTTTATGGCTGACTGAGGAGCGTTTCTTCTACCGATCGATAAGCGCAGTTAATGATCAGCTTGTCGGATTTGGTGAAGCGCATTTGCACCTGTGATCTGTATCAATACCTTATGTTGCGCGGAATATTCAGCCAGACGTACAACATCAGGGTGTTGGCATAATGTAAGGAGGAGTACCAGGTGACTGGCTGGGCGCCGCAGCATGCAACTCTATCTGGTGGGGCCCAATTAAGGAATCCCATGGGGTTCCAAAGTATCTGAAATGTTCCAGATTGTTATGCTGGTTTCGCCATCGGAAATTGTTACATGGCCGTATGCCAATCGGTTTCCAGGCTTCGCACACGCAGATGAACTACACAACCATGAAGTAATGCTGGGGAAGAAACAATTGAGCCGATAAGACAAGCTTTGACGTTTTAGCGTTATTCGTGCCTGCTGCTCTTTTACGTGATCGAGCAAGCGCCATCCGCCATCGCGTCACCCATCAACCCTTCTGTTGGCGTACACAGCCTTGCAACGCACGCGATTTCGCTCGTGGCACAGGCACCTTCCCTTCTGATGGCGAGGCTTTCCCGCAATCTTGCAGTAAATCCGAAAAACCAGTTGAATCCCTCCTTGAGCCGGGCGCCGGGTCACTTGGATTCCTTGGATTGTGCTTGGCAGCGATGACCAAATGTCTTGACAACTTCCTCTTACGGCAGCTGCATGTCGTGTGCTCATTAGGCGAACATGTACGACCAGTACTACATAAACAGATGTTCCGCAGCGGGGATTTGCGTGTTCGAACGCCCCTCTTGTTTCGCAAGTCGTAGTGTTTCTCACGATGCGTTCGTTCGCAGTCATTGCTGCGGCTTTGCCGCTCATCCAGGCCATTGAGCCTCCGAGGCAGCCTCACCAGCCACTCGGAAGCAGCAACTCCACCCTGCGTCTCAACTACAACATTACCACTGACGCGCCTGGCCGTTTGTCTGCGTCTACCAGGGCCTTCAGTTGGGTCAGTACCGGTGCAGATGGTGACTACATCTACACTGGCGCCGATGGCTCTTTCCTGTTCGAGAACGTCGCGACTGGCGATTCTTCAACGTTTTTGTCTGCCGACAAGGTCCCGGCTGATTACTGGGATTTCTTTATTTCCGGTGACGCCAGTCACGTTCTGTGGGCTGTGAACCACACCAAGGAGTACAGGTAAGATACATCTTCTATAAGTGTGAGGACTTGCAGATAACACAACCAGGCACTCGTACTACGCCGACTACCTCATTCAGGATGTGGAGACTGGCGAGACCATATCGCTTGATCCTGAGTCAAATGGCACTATTCAGTACGCCGAGTGGAGCCCTGTCTCGTCTTCCCAGATTGCCTTCGTTAAGGGCAACAACCTCTACATCTGGAACGACGGCAACATTACTCAGATCACTGAGAACGGTGGCCCTGACTTTTTCAATGCTATCCCTGACTGGGTGTACGAGGAGGAGGTTTTCGGCGACCGCTATGCTTTGTGGTACAGCCCTGACGGCGAGAAGATCGCTTTCTTGAGCTTCAACGAGACAGGTGTTGGCACATTCCGCATCCCTTACTACATGGACGATGCCGAGGTTGCCCCCGTCTACGCTCGCGAGCTCGAACTGCGTTACCCCAAGGTCGGCACAAAGAACCCCACAGTCGGCTTCAACTTGCTCGATGTTGCCTCTAGCAAAGTCGAGACTGTTGCTATTGACGCCTTCCCTGAGGACGACCTTGTGATTGGTGAAGTCAACTGGCTCACCGATGCTCACAGCAAGGTTATTTACCGCGCTTTCAACCGAGTTCAGGATCTCGAGAAGTATGTTCTTGTCGATGTTGATGCGGGCACTTCCTCTGTTGTCCGTGAGCGCGATGGCACCGATGGCTGGCTGGAGAACCTGCTTGCTACCCGCTACTTGGGCGCAGTCCAGACTGCCAACGCTACCTACGGCAATGGCACCGAGTACTACCTTGACCTTTCTGACGAAAGCGGCTGGAACCACATTTATCTTTTCCCCGTCAACGGTGGCGAGCCCGTAGCTCTGACTTCCGGCGAATTCGAGGTTCTGTCCATCTTGAAGATCGACGCTAAGCGCAGCCTCGTCTACTACACGTCTACTGAGCACCACAGCACAGAGTCGCACGTATACTCTGTCAACTTCAAGACTGGCGAGAAGAAGGCGCTTGTCGACGACTCCGTCTCTGCTTTCTGGACCGCTTCCTTCTCCTCAGGCGGCTCGTACTATGTACTTCGCTACGCCGGACCTGACGTTCCATACCAGGAGTTGTACTCTGTCAACTCAACTGAGCCTGTCCGTACCATTGTCGACAACAAGGCGCTGTACGGTAACCTCACAACCTACAACTTACCGAACATCACCTACCTGGATCTCGAGCATCCTGATGGCTTCACTCTTGATGCTATGCTGCGCCTTCCCCCGAACTTCGACTCCAGCAAGAAGTACCCTATGATTCTCATCCCTTACGGTGGTCCTAACGCTAAGGAGGTTTCCAAGCAGTTCAGCCCCCTCAACTGGAAGGCCTACATTGCGTCCGATCCTGAGTTGGAGTACATCACGCTGACCGTCGACAACCGTGGTACTGGACGCAAGGGCCGCGAGTTCCGCTCTACCGTTACTAAGAACTTAGGAGATCTTGAAGCTCAAGACCAGATCTGGGCTGCCAAAGAGCTTGCAAAGAACTCTTGGGTTGACAGCGAGCACATCGGTATCTTTGGCTGGTCGTATGGTGGCTACCTCTCTTCGAAGGTCGTTGAGGTCGGCGATGAGATTATCTCTTTTGCTCTCATCACTGCCCCCGTGAGCGACTGGCGCTTCTACGACTCCGTCTACACAGAACGCTACATGAAGCTGCCTGAGGACAACGTTGAAGGCTACAACAAGTCTCGCGTTCATGATGCCACCGGTTTCAAGAACATCGCTGGTGGTGTTGTCATCCAGCACGGTACTGGTGATGACAATGTCCACTTCCAGAACTCAGCTGCGCTTGTTGATCTCTTGATGGGTGCCCGCGTGACCCCGGAGAAGATGCAGAACACTTTCTTCACGGACAGCGACCACAGCATTGTGTACAACAACGGCGGCAAGTTCTTGTACAGGCAGTTGACCAAGAAAATCTACGAGGAGAAGCACAGGGAGGGTGACTCTAAGGGCAAGCACCAGTGGAGCAAGAAGAGCCTGCAGAAGAAGTGGGTTGCGTGATTGTAGTCTGCTTCACTGCGAATTCTTATAAATAGCCAATCAATATAATGTGAGTGATATCATATGTGTCTCACCCCTATTGATTACGCTTGCGATAACATAAATAATTATGCTTGGAGATGAGATGCTTGCTATTTCGGTATATTGCCTCCGTTGATGGATGTCATTTGTTGAAGACGCAACATAAATCTGCTCTGGCTCTTCAAGCCTGGGTTTCTCTATGCTTGCTCATCCCAAAGAAGTGCGAATGGACGCTCTATGACTGCTACTGAGTGAGTATTGAACTTACTCGCAGGGTCTAACACTTTTCGAATCACATAAAGAATGTTGTTCAGTTCCAAGTCATCAACACAGCGGATGCTTGGTCCAGTGGTAAGATACTCACAAGACAAAGTGCTTGATAGCTTAAACGGATAGCCACCAGGTAATGCTGAGGCAACCAACAGGTAATGCTGGGTAAACCGACCTTTAACCGAGTCATGACGTAACTGCGAGAGACCTGTGTTCGATTCACAGAGAATCCACTCTTTTTGCTCGTCTATCTGTTAGGTGAGGCCTAGAAGTATGCCTTGTTCCGGCTGAGTCGAGTGCCGCATGCTTTGTATGCTATACTCTTATCATATCTATATATTTTCGGTACTTCGGAGTAACCAAAGACTTGATTTATATATCAAATGGTGTTATAGTATTGTCTTGGCATCAATATTCCCATGCTTATCTTTCACCAGCTGCTGGAGTGGCATGAACCTGACGCCCTCGAAATGCTCATCAATCCTTAGAGACACTATCCTAGTCCTCTCTCCCTGATCCATGGCCCCTAGAAAGTTGACTGCATGCGAACCTTTCAGTTTTGCCATTACATCGCCGATCCTGACCCCCTCTGCTCTCTCAATATCGAAGGTCTCAGATGGCCCGTAGCCATTCCCCACCGAAACAATCACCCTCTTGATAGGTGGCTGTGTCAAGAACATCCTGAAACTACTAGCCTGCGAGCCATTGACCAGAGCCACGAGCTTATGCGGATCGTGGTAGACGAAGTCCAGCCGCCCCGAACAGACGCGATCTGTGAAGCGCCAAGTGGGTCGTCCCAAATGCCTGCAATCGAATCTGCGGTACATCTCGAATGGGTTGCGGCCTTGTTTATAGAACCATGGGTTGAATAGCTGACGGAATTCGGGACGTCGGGTGATGCGCTCTGACGGCTTTTTCCAAGCAGCAGGCGCCTTCGTGGCGATGTCGTGTTCTTCGGCGGCTTTCAAGGCTAGAAAAGGTCTGTCATCTGCGACCATGAACAGTCTCTGTTGGGCGTCGGGCGAACGCGAGATGGCTGATGCCCATGCGCGGCAGACGCGTTGGCAGGATAGGAGCGAGAGGCAGTCGAGATGGGTGATGAGCTCGAATACAACTTTCGGGAGCAGAAGTACATTAGGTTTTGCGGGGACTAAAGAATCAGATTTCTTTTTGCGAGGCATTATGAGATTGTTACTGATGTGATGGATCGAATAATTACTTGTATATGTACTCTGTCGCTACGGTGCTGCGCAAAGTTACTATAACTGTAGCAGTGAGGCTGTGCGGGGATGAGGCAGCTGCGTGTCTGCCCCATCCCAGTCAGCTTACTACATGAACCTTTTAGGACACCTCCGGAACAAGGCATCGGATTGCAATAGTTTCTCTTCGCTTTTGTGTTGGTGTCACGCGAAGTCGTGATTGCGCGTTGTAACGCGTCCCTAGGTCCATGACTACGTCATCACAAATTGGCTTTCCACAACGAGCCTACAATGCGGTGTATCTAAATCGAATAACTCCAGATGACCTGAACACAAATCACAATGCCCGCTCAACCACTGACAAAAGCTCAACGCATGTCCTACCGCATCGCACGCGGCGAGATGGGCGTGCTTACATTCGAGCCCTACAAATCCGAGATCCTGCCCTTTTGGCGATTCAAAACCCCCGCCATCGCACGCAAATCCTCGTCTGAGATATATGCCAAGTTTCTTGCTTATGATGACGACGACGACTTTATTGGCATGGACATGTCGCGCAAGTTTCTCCAGATGGGCATGACGCGCGCAAAGCGGTATGCGAACCACAAGGGTGGCAGGAAGTACGACAAGACTACTGGGGAAGAGCTGGTGAAAGATGAAGATTTCAAGGGCAAGGATGAGAAATTAGAGGCGAGCCTCATCTTCAAAGAGGTCTGGGAAAAGGCAAAGAGCCACGATGGGTATCAGTCGAAGAAAGAGAGGTTTATGAAGGAGCAGAAGGAATGGGACAGGATGCAGAAGAAGACCTTGAAAACGGAGATCAAAGAGGAGAATGATGGGGAAGATGAGGCGGTGTTTCAACGAAGCAAGGGAGCGAAGACGAAGGTCAAGACTGAGATCAAAGAAGAGGACGATGGATGATCGCTTCCACTAACACATTCACCGGCCTCCACAACAGACTATGGGCATCATGAGGGTAATCCCGAGTTCCTTGAGTCAATGTGTCTCGAAGAGCAGTCGAAATAGAAAGACAGCGCTCCAAGTTCCAAGAGAAGGCTCCTGCCTTCTTCGAGGTAGGTACTTTCATCAGCATATGACGAACGTCGTTCCGACACAACACCCACGAGAATTTACACAAAGAAGTTATTAAACAGAGTCCAAGAGACTGGAGAACAAGCGCCTTCCGACTTGGCAACATTCGGCAGGATCCAAATCGCTGGCAATGGCGAGCGCCAGTTATGGCTGGTGGTACACGCAATTTAACATACATGCGGCACAGCACAACATGTAACTGCAAGGACGCAGACGACCCACAGGATGTAGCGTCGTGGACCGCGTAAATTCGGGTACACTGATTATTAGAGAGCGAATCAGCAACAAAAACGCGCCGAAAGGGCAACACATTGTGTAAAGTCAAGATAGCAAACGATAGACGAGCCTTCGGACGATTTGTCTATCGTTCAGGCGCCTCGTCCCTGACAAAGTGACCGGTAGTAATCCGACAAGCCACATCTACTTCACCAATCCCAGGTTATCCCACGGCCCTTATCAACCTTATATATGCGCTATGCCGAATTCGGATGAACCCTTATCAACCCCAAGCCTCATGCCACCACTCTCCAGACAATCCCCATTCAGGCAATTGCCGATTGCGGCTCGGCTCACTTGGCCTAATATACACTGCTGTTTGGTATGATTGGTCGATTAGTCTCGTCGTCCACCTCTTGGTCTCTTTCACCAGATGTGAATACGATCCTTAGGCAACACAGGCCCGGCTTCAACCACCAACAACGGAAGTGGAAGGATTCCTGCTTATCAGTGCCAAGCGCGGCCTTCTGGAAAGAGTTGGGGGCGCACCTTGGTGGTGAATGAGGACCAGTAGCTCGGGATGACTCCTTCCATTGTCGCGGTACGGGAAATTCGCGGCCGCGTCTGGAGACTCCTACCTTTATATCAGTGGAAGTGCCCCCTGTAGGTATTTCTTCTTTCTTGCGCCTCCTCTTCTTCGGTTGCAACAAAAGCACTGTCGGCAATATGAGTGCACCTGTGGCGGTGAGTAGCCTTAGTCACATCTATCGTATCATATGCATGCTGCGAAGTAAAGACTGACGTTTTGACAGCCAGAGTTCAACGAGTCGAAGCCCAATGGCGGCAACCCCGACATTGAGAATGTCAACACTCAATACCAGGGACTTGAGTTCCATTACCTCTACCTCATTGTGATGTCCTTCCTAGTATGGCTCATCATCCCCGGTATCGCCTTCCTGTATGCTGGTCTTGCTCGTCGCAAGTCTGCACTGTCTCTTCTGTTCCAATCTCTGGCAGTCTTGGGAGTGTAAGTGAACAGTATCAATCACCCCAGCTTCATACTGATTTGCCAAGTGTCTGCTTCCAATGGATGTTCTGGGGCTACTCGCTCGCATACTCCCGCACCGCCAGTCCTTTTATCGGTAACATGGACAACTTCGGCCTGAAGAATGTCATGTCTGCTCCATCGCCTGGCTCTGCCCTCCTTCCCGAGATCGTCTTTTGCCTGTACCAGATGCTCTTCTGCGCTTGCACAGTCCAGCTGGTCATCGGTGGATCTTTCGAGCGCGGCCGTATCATGCCATCTATGATATTCGCTTTCATGTGGGCGACAATTGTTTATTGTCCCATCGCATGCTGGACGTGGAACGGAAATGGTTGGCTGTTCAACCTTCCCAGTCTTGACTTCGCTGTAAGTTCACCCTGATATCGTCCGAACCGTTTCGAGCACAAACTGATCCTCACGACAGGGAGGTGGACCCGTCCACATCGCCTCAGGCTGGTCCGCTCTCGCATACGCCTTCGTTCTCGGCAAGCGCCTCCCCAAGGGCGAGAAGATCCACGGACGCGCTCACAACCCCACTCTCGTCTTCATCGGCACCGTCTTTATTTGGTTCGGATGGTTCGGTTTCAACGGCGGTTCCGCTCTCAACGGCACAGTCCGCTCCATGCTGGCCGCCTTCAACACCAACACCGCCGCCTCCTTCGGCGTCCTCGGCTGGGTTCTCGTTGACTACATCCGCACCAAGGGCCGCTTCTCCGTCGTCGGCGCCTGCTCGGGCGCCATCGCCGGTCTGGTAGGCATCACGCCAGCGGCTGGCTACGTCTCCGTCTGGATCGCCGCGCTGATCGGCTTCCTGACCGGCGCCATCTGCTCGCTCTGCCACAACATCGACAAATGGATCAAGATCGACGAGGGTATGGACGTCTTCAAGCTCCACGGTATTGGCGGCATGGTCGGTTCATTCCTGACAGGCCTCTTCGCGCAGTCCTGGGTCTACGATCTCGACGGCATGGGCCCGTACGATGCCCTCGGCGCCATGGACGGCAACGGCATCCAGGTTGGCTACCAGCTCGCGGAGATCTGCGCGGTGGCGAGTTACTCGTTTGTGGTGTCTTGCATCTTGCTGTATGCGCTCAAGTATATCCCCTTCCTGCACCTGAGGGTTAGCGAGGAGGCGGAGATGATGGGGCTGGATCTGGACCAGTTTTTCGAGGAGGAGATTGGTGATTGGAGTATGATGCATCAGAATGAGTATGCGGCTAATGTGAGCAGCGCTAGCAGCGGCGTTAATCACCAGGCTGCGAAGGCCGAGTAGGCGATATAGAGCTCGAAGGGGAATGTTCGCGGACACGCGTGTCGAGTTGGAGCTGTCGTCTTGTGATTGTGGGCAGTGGTAGTGTCCAAGAGCAACTTGGACTCCAATTTTGTATAATACAATCCATCATTGCTTTTCAATATCGCTTGTTGTGATGCATTCAAGCGCAGTCCAGCTTTGAATCGCACTCCATATTCAGATCGACGCGCGGCAGTCTAAGACGTAGGAGTAGGTTGCGGCCCAACAGAGCAGCTACGGCAGACAATGATGAGGGCGGATACGAAACGAGCAGAAAGTAAATGGTTCGTCCGAAGTCTTCGATATTATAATTTGTTTTTGGGCCCTATCGGACTTCTCGCTACTAGACCTATCCTCGCCCTATCCCACTGGCCTGATCCCATCTCATCGCCCTTCCCTCCATAAACCAAAAAACCACCCTTCCTCGTATCTACCCTCTTTTATCTCCTCTACATTCCTGATCTCACATCCCAATCCCCCCTTTCCCTTTCCCTTCCCCTTCCTCATTTTTTGCACAAATACCCCCCATCACATCTCCATTCCCATCCTTGTCCCCTCTTTTTCCCCTTCCAAGAAGACACCATATCTTTCTGTCTCTCGATACTCACACAACCACAGCATGACAGAACCACGCAACCCCAACCCACACCACCAACCCCCAGTCCAGCACCCCCGCCATTCCCCAACCCGACCACACCCCGACCCTCCCCTCGCTCGACGCAGCCGACGAGGGCGATGGCACGGCCGTCCACGTCCCCGCCGCAGTGAGCGACTTTGTAATCGGCGGGCGACTAGCCGACGACGACAACGACGACGACTCGGGGACCGACACGGATGCTTTCATCGAGTCTGCCGGCGACACCGTCACTGAAGCAGTACCAGATGGCAAGAGAGTCGGAACCGAGGAGACTACTACAGTTCCAGCCTCAGATGCCATGATTGTGCCAACTCCTACCTTGGAGGAAGCCGTCGTGGCGGAGACAGCGGTGGGGGTGGACGTTCCCTGAGGAGATGGAGAAGACGGTGCGGATGTTGTCTGCGGCACTGAGTTGGGAAGATCAGCCGTCGTCGGTGCAGAGATTGCGGAGCCAGGAGAAAGGGATACCAGAGGCTGGCTCTGGCTCTGGCTCTGGCTCTGGCTCTGGCTCTGGCTTCCTCCCAGGTAGCCAGAAGACTTGCTTGGACTAGTCTCCACCACAGCTGTGGAGCTGGTCGCAGAGTGTGCAGCAGACGTGCCTGGAGCAGATGCGCCTGTAGATGTTGAACCAGGCGGCATCACTGTTACGGTGCGCGTAAGCCTCGTTGTCGTGGTGCTTCGCGCGCGAGCGGAGCTTGGTGCTGCTGTAAAGGTGCTCGGTGCGGAACTGCTGTATCGACTTGTAGACCTCAGAGAAGACGCTGGAGACCTGCTGGATGATGGCACGCAGACCGTTGGAGTCGACTTCTCCGCTATTGTGGTTTTCTTCGCAGAGGATATGGCATGCGTCGAGGACCTCACAGAAGTAGAGCGGTACGTAACAGTTGTGACCGTAGCTGTATCAGTAACCCACGCAGTTGTCCATATTGTGGATGTGACAGTGCTACGGATCTTGTTGTATCCAGCCGAACATGAGGTAGAGACAGTGCTATTGCCCCAAAGGTATGGTGGAGGTGTCCAGGAAGAGAGTGGAGTGGCTGTCGAGTACTGGCTAGCCCTGGATTTGGTGACGACGAGAGTCTTTGTAGCTGTGCTGGTGAGGACTTTTGCCAATGTGACGGACTTCGTGGTGCTGAGCGGAGGTGTGACCACTGGCGGCTGATACTGCGTCAAAGTCCTGTTCCATGGATATCTAGATGCGGAAGTGGCAGAGGAGACGACCGGTGTCGTACTCGCGTACATCGGCATCGACGAGCTTTTGACCGGAGTCAAATACCACGGAGACGAAAGAACTTCACTCGCAATCGCATTCGACGCAGTTACTGACTGGGACGAGACAGGACTAGAGTTCGAAAGCTCTTTCCTGTGCATACCGAGGACAAAAGGATCAGGACGCCCTTCACTGGCGGGTGCATGCTTCAGCCAACATCTCCCGTGAAAGTCACCATCTTCAACTTTCTGATACGAATCAGCAACGCAGTCGGGGGTAATGTCGCAGAGACCAGTGCACTGCTCGACATCGTACACACGCCAGTTGCTGATGTCGCCAGAGTAGTAATCCGAGCCGCAGTGTGTGGTGTAGCCCTTGTAGATCTCGCCTGGAGCGAACTTACAATACGAGGTTACGCCAATCGCGTCAGAAGGGACTCCAGTCGGCGAAGCTGGTGCGGAGTCAGATGCTGTGCTTGTTAGCTGGGTGGGCTTTGGTACGCAAAGCCGAGAACTCACAAGAGGTAGAGTTGGTTGCCAACCCGATAGAGGAAACAGTGGCGCCGCTCGAGTACGAGGCGCCAACGACGGAGAAGCTGGAAAGCAGAACGGGGAAAGCAGCAAGCCAACGGGTATCAGCGGGCATGATGAGCTGGGCAGGTTGCCAAAGCACGAGCAAAGAGACGGTGCAGGTTACACTTGGGCTGGCTAGAGACTTATGAAAAACGACACGAACAACAGGTAACGAACGAACAGCAGACGTCGGAAAGGGGGCAGGGAGAAAGCAGCTCTTTATCGGTCACCCATGCTGCGAATGATCGTGGAAAGTCTCTAGATCATAGAGTACTCAAGCTCTGGTAGCATCAATAGAAGGGTACATGAAGTCAACTTCTGAGGGTCTGTGACTTGACGAAAGGAAACCGGCCTGCATTTCATATTTAGGTACGATGCATTGAAGTCCGAGACTCGTGCCCATAAATAGAGTGTGTACCATGGAGCCCAAGGCTGTGGATATGGCTCATAGTGTATCCATCATATTGACACATGTTAGAATGTGGAGCAGAAGCCTGCACAGCTTTGGGCTATCGAATGCGATGGTGTCCAGTAGCGTTCTACGAAGGGACAGTGAGCGGTGCTCACGCAGCTCAAGCTCAAGCGTAGATTACGGTTGTGAGAACCAAGGGAAGCCTTCGCGATAAGAAGTTACCACCAACCTACGCCGCTCGCTCCTCTCGTGCAGCTGATCATTTGCAGGATTCGGTACCAGAGAGTCCACCATTAGTAAGACTCCAAACTCAGCCGAGGAGCAAATGACGGAAGTGAGTTTTTTGTGAAGCAGCTCATGACCTACCGGAAGGAGCTGTTGGAATTCTTCTGCAAGGTTTGGTAGCCATCGTTACTGAGACTGTGCGGCCCTTAGTAGAGGACAGGCGCATTATGCAGGTTGGAATGGGTATCGAAATTGCGCTGTTATGTCTCGACCCATGTGAGCATGTCGTCATACAATCTCGTTCTGCTGCTCCATTGGGAAATCTGAACCCATGAACGGCGATTATATTGGATATCGACGTTGACTTATTTTCCCGACCCAGTATCCGGAGTTTGCGAGCCGTAGGTGGGTCGCTGGTAGTGGACGACAAGATTGCCGAGGCAGACCGATCTCGCACTTCTGCATTTGTAAGCTCTAGATGCGTCAACGTGAAGCCAGGATAGTGGTCTGCAAAGCAAAGCAGCAAGTCGCAATGAAAGACGCATAGCAGAAAGAGCGCTTGTCTATGTCAATCGTGTCATTTGGCAAGGTATCATGATATCTGTGCTGCAATGTATCCCTTCCATGGCTGGCAAGGCGTCATGTGCACCTAAAAAAATGCCTCCTTTTGTGTCCATTCCGTCCTCCTCTCCCAACGCTAATTCGCCGAGTGTGATCGCTTCAAGGTGCGTGATGCGCGCGCACTCTATGCATCGATGTTGGACTTGATGGCGGCCTCGAGAGCCTTGGGGTTGGCACCAACGACCTCGGCGACCTTCTCGCCGTTCTTGAAGAGAAGGAAGGTGGGCATGGCGCGGATGCCGAGCTCCTGCGCGACGTCGGGGACATCGTCAACATCGAGCTTGTAGAAGCGCGCGTTGGGGTATGTGCTGGACATCCTGCGCGGCGCGTTAGAGAGGTCTCGCGAATGTGCGCGATCTTGACTTACTTGACAACCTGGGGCGCAATGACCTTGCAAGGACCGCACCAGGTAGCGAAGCAGTCAAGGACCATCAGGCTGGACTTGTCGCCGAGAGCCTCGTCGAAGGCAGACTTGCTGTGACGATGTTAGCACATGTTTGCGGTGGCTGCACAAAGACAATGACGTCGCCAGCGCAGGTCAAACGGCGCAATGGCGCCATGGTAGGACACTCACGTCTGGAGGTTGTGGACACCGGAGTCAGACATTCTGGCTGTGTTGGAGAAGAACTTTTGTGTGAAAAGTGGTCGGTATAGGTTCGAGGTGGATGTGGGATTAATTGAAGCTGTTTGCAGATGCGCAGAGGTAAGCAATGTTCTGGCAAATCGTGACGTCGATGGGGTGAACATAGTATATGTACAGTGAAAAGAAGTGAGACAGGAGATTGGCGATTGATAAGACCAGGCTGATGGAATGCACTGGACAATTGTGCGTGCTGGTGCCGATTACAACGCAGTGACAAACTGGACGCGGCGCCGCCAGTCTTAGATTCGGCAAACTCGCACGTCGTCAAGTCCCTGCACAAACACAAACACGAAAGAGATGCCGAAGCGCTTACGGACAGAAGCTGAGAAAGCAGACACGTGCAGGAAAGGGGCGACTTACAGAGCTTGTGTGTTGCAGCGTCTTCGCAAATGTTGATGGAGTTTAAAGGAAACGATGATTAATACTAGAGCGACCTTCGCCGCCGTGGTGGGATGTGGGATGCCGCCATGACGTGCGCGCTTGCCGACACCACCCCGCCAGGGTCCTCCTGCCTCCAGAGTCAGGCGCAGTTTGCTTTGGTAAAGCCAGTCGTTGCTGCAGCGGTGATTTTGATGGTGATTATGGTTTCATCTTCTCACATTTCGCTCGAGTCATCTACAATACTGTTTGCAGTGCCTTTCATAGAGGGTATAAGGTCTGCGAGAAGTCAATTTGGTGTCCCGCCGTAGCTCCCGTGTGAGCCCAACACCATGGAGGGGCATCTTGCAGGCGAAATAAGCCACTAGCGACCCACTCATAGCAATTCATGGTCAAAGCACCCGAGATAACAAAGGATAGGGCTGTCAAGATCGAAGGGTAGAGCCGTAATTCAGCTGCTTTTGAAATTACGAATGACCATATCAGGTCGTAGATAGCGCGCGAGCGCGGTACATCTCCAACGACCCCAGCCAATTCCACTAGATACTACATTCTGTCAAAATCCGTCATGCGATTGAAACACCAATACGAGTGTTTCCGCCTCTAGCTGGGATCGACCAGCCAAATCCTGTTAAACAAAAGCCGGGGCAGCTTGTATACAATACAAATGGTATCACTCCCAAAACACAAATAACTCCATAAAACAAACGCCGCGCTTTACCGTCTCCCAGAGACGAGCGCTTTCTGTCAGCCGCCATAGGCACATGCCTAGCAGAAGTGAGGGTAACCATCATCCAGAGCCGGATCGTCCACGGAATTGCATGCGCCCAACCGAAAATAAGCAAAAGACGCTATTTTAAGGAAATGTGCAAAGAGTGACTGCGGTTGGTGGGTACAGTAAAGACCGGCAATGACATAAGGAAAAACAAAAGGAGTGGCGTGGTGTGGCGGTCATGCAATTCTCTGGAACCATCTCGCTCTGCGTCTGAAATTAGCCCATCTACTCGTACTGAGACAACCTGCTGTGTGAAGCTGTGCTCGACCGTTTCTGGATGTCCAAAAGCTTGGCTGAGCCGGCACTGAGGTGCCGCACGTGGTGTTTTCCAAAATCCACGCTCTTAGCACGCTGTACGGTCACCTGCTCCCCAGAATCGTCTGATGTTGGCGAGTCTGGTTCCATATCCAATGTCGCGTGATTATCATGGGTTGTCGAGGCGTCTGCGTCAAACGTCGCAAGAAGGCCCACTGTCGATTTGACCCGCACGTTCCGATGGATAACAGTAGGCTGGCGGGCGACGCCAGCTTTTACGTGCTCGCTATCCTGAGACCTGCGTGCAGAAGGGGTAAGCTTGTCTTCCCCGTCCGATTCGGCCGCAGCATCGAGAGTAGCCACGAGAGTGCTACTAGCCTTTCTCCCCAAGAGATCGCCTGAGGGATTCGATCGGCGTAGCTCGTCCGGCTGAGGTGTTAATCTTTTGAAGTACTCATCGTCTGCCATGCCCAGCTCTTCGAACGAATTGTTGAACTCAGGGTTCTGCTGTACAGCCGATGAAGCAACGCTGGTTCGCATCATGGACTTGTTCGAAACGCGCTTGACATGCTTTCCGGACAGCCATGACCCCTCCGAGTCTACCGAAGCAAGCGATTGTGACATCTTGTTACCAATTGGTAGACCTGGACTGATCGGGGAATCCGATCGAATGTTGGCTGCTAGTCCAAGAGAGCCAACGCGGATATTCTCTGGGTTTTGATTCCGACGACGGGCAGCTATCGCGCTCGTCGAAGGTACCTCTGGTGATGCTACCCGGGAGTCAGGTGGAGAAAGTGGGAACTCGGGCAAGTCTTCTCTGAACTTCGACATGGTGCGCCGAGGGACACTGGCGTCCCGTGACGGCCTCTTGATTTGGATGGGTGCAATTGGTGCGACCAGATGAGCTGGCAAAGGCTGGCGAGACATCGATTCTCGCGAGGTATTTGAGAAGGAGGCGTCCGATGGTGTAGCACGGCCCGGTTCTTGAGAGCTCCGCTTGCCCCGTCGAAAGAATGACGCAAATGCGCTCATTCGTCGTCCATCAGAACTGCGGCGTCGGAAGCTGGAGCCCTTCTTGGATGTTGTCGTTGTGTCGACGGTCTCGACAGGATGCAACGACCCGCTCCTGGTGGGGTCATAGTGTGGTTCGACGGATTCGAAGGGAGACTCCTCAGCCAACCTCTCGGACAGTAGCTCTGGCATCATAGATACGTTGGATGGCCCGCGGGTGTGCACGGGATTAGCCATATTGCCTCGGGAATAGCGGACGGCCTGGGCGTTCGATATGATCATGTCCTCCATTGGTGTCTCTACGGGAGTGGGTAGCTGGCTGTTGTCGTTGTCGGCGGGAGAGCTGGGCTCGGGCTCGTAGGCGTCACGTCGGTGCCCAGGCGGTGGAGTGAGGGGTCGAAGCCATGGAGGCGTCGAGGGTGTTGCTGGACGTATATCCTCCATAGGGGGTGTTGCTGGACGGACATCCTCCATGGACACCGTGACCTCTTGTGTAGGTGTAGGTGCCGGCTTGGGGGCTGCTACCTCTTTCTCAATACCAAGACCAACGGCTGCGAGAGCATCACTCCTTGAAGGCATCGGGGGTACGTCGCCATCCGTGGCAATCTGCTTCTGGGCACGTCGTTCGAGTCGACGACGGAGACGCTCTTGGTCTGCTTTGGCCTTCTTCTCACGGCGCCGCTGGTCCCTGTCGAGGATCTCCCGCAGTGCGCCGGCATCAAGCGTGTCAGCAAGATCGTCGATTCGGCTCGTTCTCTTCCGTTGCCAGTCTTCCTTCGAGCTGAGAGGTCTCTTCTCTCTCTGCGAAGGGCCTCTTTCCAAACGCGCAGTTGGTGACGAGCGGTCGCCATTATGAGCGTGTTGTGAGCCGACGGAGAAGCGAATGGTCGGCCGTGGTGCGAAGATGTCGAAGGCGCTGACGCGGAAGGCCCGGGACTCGGAGTTCCCAGACATGGACGAGTGTATCGAATCCTCGAGGGGCAGTGAGACATTGGACTGCGGGCGTTCGAAGCGCGCGTTGAGGGCGCCCTTGACCTTCTTGCTGTCTCGACGCAGCATGCTGCCCGAGTTCCCGGCTGATCGTTTCTGCGGCATTGATAAACTCATTGCCCGGATCTCCTCTTCGCGGATGTGGTCATGCTCTTTCCGTCTCTTGCTGGATTTGCGGTGGCCCAGGGATGTTTCGTTGGGAGGACCCCTGCGCAATGACTGGGGCCGTTGTAGCTTCCCTCGCTCCTTTGCGGTGCGCAGGCTGGTGCGCGAGGCAGCGTGGAAACTGTAGGGGATGCCGCTAAAGTCTTGGGTGACGGGACGTAGGTGCGGGCTGTGTTGGAGGAGGCGCTGGCGAGGTAGGGTGGTGATGTCCTCAGCACTGGCAGCCGGTGCCGGGTTGGGCATGGGCATGTGCGCCTCTTTGGCAAGGCCGGGGTGCAGCGGCGGGTCGCTGAAAGGATTCTTCTCGACGTCGTGCAAAGACGTTGTGGAGCGCGAACTCGTCCTTCTCCGACGACCGCTGCGCTGGCGTGGCAAGGCATCGCTGCCCGGGCCCTGGACCGCAGCGGCATGCACCCGGCTGCTGTCTGCAGCCGCGGAGCGACCCTCTTTTAATTTAGCGGCTCTTGCGCTCTTGCGCCCAAACGGCCACGGCATATCCTGGATGCACGCTGGCCGGCCTGGCGACGGCGACGGCGACGGTGGTGGTTGCGTGCGCAGCAGCGCAGTGTCGCCTGCGCAGAAACGTGACTGCGCGAGACGCGAGCTGGGCGGCGTGGTGCGAGGCGAGGCGAGGCGAGTGCACTGATACCTGTCCCTGTCCTGTCGCCCTATCTGGTCTTGGTGTCGCTGCACTGTCGGCTAGAATGCATCATGTCTGACTGGACAGGCACGGGGCGGGAACGGGACCTGAGGCGAGTCGCAGGCCGTTCAACGGGCGTCAAAATACAAACGGCGTGTAGGAGAAACTGGGAAGCAACAGTAATTCGGGCGACGGCAGAGGAAGGGGGGCGGTGGGCGGTGGGCACGATCGAACGCCCTGGAGCTGCCAGACTGCGTGTGTGATGTAAGGGAACTGCCTGTCACGCAGCGGCACACTGCTAAACCTTGGAAGTGCTCAGACAGCTGTGACGAAGGAAAGCCCTGAAGCCCCCACCACGAGGCACGCCAAAAATACCCTTTCAGCGTTCGGGGAATTGCCTGGCGCACGCTGGGCCCCATCGGTGCCACTCCCAGCGGTCGCCCGTCGCCGCGCACAGGCGATGGCCGTTCAGCTAAGCATCAGACGTTGGCGATTGTCTCGCCGCGCCTGATGTTCGTTCGCTCCTCAAGAGCACTCGCGGCGGATTGTCGTGCAGGAGGTGCGCTGGACAGAGCAACTCGCCGCGAGCCAGTGTGACTGCGAAAGGCCTCCATTGGGCGCCGCCAACGCTGCCAGTTGATCACTGACGATCCCCCCGGTCGAGCCTGCCTCCATCACGAGCAAGAAGAAACGGGCAAACTGCTAGACCCACCGTGGCTACGGTACTCCGACGCATTGTGGGATCCATCGACGCCACCACCCTCATCAATGCCTGCGCCAATCAGGGCCGCCAGCGTATTGGTTCTCTCGAGTAGCGGCATTCTTCAAGAACAGTTCAATCTCTGAACGATGGCTCGCAGCAAGTCGGCTTCTTACAGAGATGAAATCACCGCTTCCACCACACGCCGCCAATCTTGGCTGCGAATGAAGTCGCGGTCAGTAACGCCCAACCACAGTAGACCTTCCGCTAGCGACAGCTCACGTCGAGCATCACAGGACGGCACTGTGACGGTGCAGTTTGACTTCCTGCGGAAAGTATCGAAATTCGCGGGTCATGGAGAGCCACGTCGTTCTCGCCGCGCCATCAATGCCAGCCAGGTCTGCGGGAGCATACCATCATCAGGGCTGCAGGATCCAATCACTTCTATGCAGCTCGATCCTACGGCAGACCTCCCCAGTCGAGGGAGCTTGTCGATAACCTTCTCCGTACAGATCATGCGCTCGGATTTTCAAGCTTGACCTGCCACAAGTGCAAGCGACATCTCATCTGTGAATACGTACATGCTGTCACGATGAGTGACACGTCGGTTCGGGCGGCTCCATGCTGTTGAATGTTTTGGCATTTCTCGTGTTGTTCAGCCTCTCCGAACCTGTGCAACAATTGGAGCATGGCATGCATCTGTTTCAACTCCCTTCTGTCGTGTCTGGCCATGTCTCACCTTGGGCTGCATATCTGGCAGCTATCCTCGAAAGATCGCTGCGTCTTGAAGCCCCGTCTTCTCTACTGCAGATCATATCGTCGTATGACACCATCAAGTCCTAGACACTCTCTGTTGTCGACAAACGCTGGGTCGCCATGCAACGGCCTCTTGCTGGCTGCGACTTGCCGATTGTCCCGGGATCTCCATGCACGCTGCTCCCTAGCCTACAGTAAACACTGGTACCCCATCACGGCTCCTTCGGTGGACCAGACCCTGGCCGCATGCCTGTCTGTATGACTGCTTTGACTCCTGCATGCTGACCGATAAAACACCAACATAATACACACAGGCTCTCCTTTTCGTTTGCTGACTCGGTGCAGCAGACTATATCTGACAGTGCGCTCAGGTTGTGTATATTCCACTTGGTTAATGCAAAAATGAAACATCATACGAAGGCGTTTGGCAAGTAATGTAGCTCGGGTGTTGCCAGATGTACTGGCCTTGACATTATTCACTGTTCGGCAGCCAATCAAGCTGTGTTGCACAGACCCAGCTCGACAGCTCACCATGCTCACACGACAGCAGTCGCCGCAACGGGGAAGCAGCAGCGTGCATTGAAGCGAGGCCACAACATGTACTGTGCGACCACCAATTTCCGACTTGCTGGGACGGGCACAAAGGTGTCACGATCTTCATCGATTGCTGTGGAACGAAGCACGCAAGCGACGATTGACTCTCGACGTGGCCTTCTTCCTGTCTCTATTGCATTGAGAAAGGATCGCAGAACTCTGCAATCGTTGTTTCTTGCATGAGAGCGTTGTAAATTCCCGTTGGCGTGACACAATGCTGGTAGGCGTTACGCAGAGGTGTCTGGTTCCACAGAGCTATCATTTTAGTCGAGAGCTGAGCAAGATGTCTCGGACCAAGCTGTATACGTCGAAGTGGTAAGCCAACCAAGCAACGAGCACCTATGTACGTGAGATGTGTTGTATTCTTCTCTAACGTCACTGCTACACATGCACAAGGACTGCTGCTACAGTCTGTTGCCCGACCATTGTTGTCAAACCGATCTTGTGAGTGCTGGTAGGTGCTGATTGTATCTACCACAGCTGTATCACTTTCAAACGGAGAAGTTGTGCGAGTAAATGACCCCATGTTTAGATGTCGCGGTGCTAACGACAGGTTCAACTGTATCATTACCTGGTCGTAACATACAACCACAAAAGAGCTTAATTTGTGTCAATAAATCCACAGGAATATACAGGAACTCGCTTACATAGAACACGTCGTGATGCACGTCGTCTGGCCTGGGATGGAGAGATCGTCGCAGCGGGGAGCGGCTGCTGAACGAGGCTTAGCGTTCGGCTCTTCCACGCCAACGCTTTGTTGACACAACAAGACTTGCCTGGCCGTTGACGCCGCCGTACTTGCGAACTCAACATCGTACCGCTACAGTTTCTTGGATATCGCATTCGCATTCACAATCCATAATGTCCTACAACGCGCGCATGAGCATGGCTCCGCGCACCACATCCCATGGAGCTCACAACCCACGCGCACCTCCGCCGCAGGAAACCGATGCCTTCATGACGCTGGTTTGTACTCCTCACGTAGACCAGGCGCATTGCTAATGTGCGCAGCCTGACTCGGAGATCGCAGGATGCATTACAGATATCGGCATCAACTTCACCGTCGCGGACCTCCAGAAACCCAACCCACAGATCATCCAGAAAGTCTTCGAATGGCTCGCCGAGCTGCTTATGAACACCACCCGCGAGGTGGTTGCGCCTGCAATGCGCGCCGCCGCCGAGGACCTCTGCGGTGAGGGCGCCGAGCGGCTGTACACCAGCGACACACGCGACCTGATGGCCTTCTTCGTCATCCTGAAGAAGCTGTTGCGAGAGGTGAGCTCGAATGTACATGCGACAGAATGAGCGTAATCTGACTGTTCCAGTGCGGTATTCAAGACTTCACCTTCGCGGATCTCTACAAGCCTACTCATCACCGATTGGTTAAGATCTTCTCGTACATGATCAACTTTATAAGATTCAGAGAGTCACAAACGACGGTCATCGACGAACACTTCAACAAGGCAGAGCGCACCAAACTGCGCATCGAGCAACTCTACAACGATAAGGACGCAAAGGAGATGCAGCTTGCGGAGCTCCAGCGCAACCAAAGTGCCACCGAGAGGATCTTCCAAGACCGGAAGAAGCGCAATGAGGAGCTCAAGTCCAGGCTTATGGAGCTGAAGGCTGGTCAAGAAGCAGTCATGGAGAAGCTCGAGCGGGCCAAAGCTGAGCAGACCAGGCTCAAAGAGCTGCTGCAACAGAAGGTGGAAAACAAGGAGAACATCCAACGCGAAATTATCAAATTGAAGCCGTACACACAGCAAAGCCCCACAGCCTTGGAGGATTCTCTACGCGACCTGAACGACCGCCTATCCAGCGACAAGAGCCACATCGACACTATGGACCGCCGCGCCCGCGCCCTCCAAACATCCACCGACTCCTTCGGCATCGTCATCACCGACGTCACATCCTGCACACGACTCCTGACAGACGTGCAAGCCGATCTGCTAAAAGAGGAGGAAGAGCTATCGAAAGCGTCACGCCATCGCGACGCGCTCGCCGACCGCAGCAACAACGTTAGAGACGTCGAGCGGCAAGAGCGCCTTCTGCAGAAGCAGCTCAGCAACGTCAACGCGCGCACTGACAAGTTGCGCACAAAGGGCAACGAGGAGGCGGAGCGCGCGCGCATGCGCATGGAGGAGCTGCGCGAGACGCACAACAAGCTGAACGAGGAGCGCACCGACAAGGGCCGCGACATAGAGCGACGGCGTGTGCGCATCGAACAGACGGAGAAGAAGATGGCCGAGCTCAAGGATAACATCGAGAATGAGGTGCATGCTGCGCATGACGAGTATCTCAAGATGGAGAGCCATATCAAGCTCTATGTCACGGAGATGGAACAGAGCATCTAGGCGTGTGCGGCTGTGGATGATAATAATCTGCGTGGTGGTGGGCTGCGGTAGGCGTTTTGAGATGGGTCATGTCGATATGATATCGGTGTTTGGGTTATGATTTTTCTTGATACCTCTTTGCTTTACCTGCGCATTTCAATACAACGCTGTGTCGCCTCGATGTTCTATCGATGCACTTGTTTGTCATTGCCATGTTACACGTTCCATTACAGTTAAGATGCTTCTACCAACGCCGCGCCATGCCCTCCCTTACTTGCCACATCCAACCCGATCCACCCACAAGCACACGAACACCCCTTTCGATTACCACAGATACACAACTACTCGAACCCCTCCGCAAGCGGATCGCTCTTCTCCCCCCGCTCCAGCGCGGGACTCAGCAAACCCCCCACCTCGGGCGGCGCGCCCCCGACGATCAGGCTCTTGCGGTGCGCGCGGGGGCTCTTATCCAGCGACTCCTTCTCCTCCTCGACTCGGTCCGCGTGGCCCTCTCCGCGCGCCTCGTCCTCCTCGTCCCGCCCGTCGCCGTACCCCTGGTTCGCCAACCGCAAGCCCAAGATGCGCTGCCGCAGGTCCTCGACAAAGCGCTGCATTTCGTCGAACGGCAGCGCGGCCGCCCCGCCCCGCGCGTGCTCCACCCGCGCATCGTACAGCCGCAGCGCGGCGTCGAGGGCGCGCTCCGCCTGCTGGCTGCGGTGCAGGCGCCACCAGGCCTGGGCAGCCAAGACGGCCCACAGAGCCGCCTTGCGGCGCCGCGACCCGAGGCGGTAGGAACCTTTCCCCGCGGCGCGCGCGGCGTAGCACGCGCTGATGCGCTCGCAGAGCAGGGCGTGGGCGACGGGGCCCGCGAGCCCGGTCTCCAGCGCGCGCGTGGCCCAGCGCGCGGCGTCGTCTGCGGCGCCCGAGCCGCGCAGGCGGAGCAGCTCCGCGGAGAGGGCCAGCGTGCGCAGCGCGTAGTACGGCGCCGCGCTGCGCTGGCGGTCCGTGTAGCTGTAGCTTGCCGACTCGATGCAGGCGTCTATGTTGTCTGCGCGGGTTTTCGAGGAGAGCGGGGTGGGCGACATGAGGGAGGCGAGGGCGGCCATTTCGCTCGCCCCTGCGTAGTGCCGCCAGGCCTTGTCGTTTTGGAAGTCGGTGCGCAGGATGTCGTAGGTCGAGAGGGCGAGCTTCCAGTCGCGCAGCATGAAGCAGTAGTCTGCGAGGCGGCGCATGATGGCCTCGGGGGCGTCCGGGCGGTAGAAGCCTTGTAGCGAGTCGTAGTTGGAGTTGGAGGAGGGCGATGCGGAGCCGCTGTTGCGGCTGCTGCCGAAGGGCGTCCAGCGCTTCGAGAGCGACATGAAGCGGCCGGAGAGCCCACGGCGGCGGGAGAGGATCTGCTCGTTCCAGGTAGCTACGCTGCGCTCCATGTTGGGGAGGATGGATTGGGTGACGAGCTCGCGCATGAAGGTGCGGAGGCTGCTAATGTCGGATTCCGGGAAGTAGGGGGTGGGGTCGGTGATATCGTCTGTGGTTTCTGGTATCGAGGTCAGCACAAGTTTTCTGGAACGCTACGTGCGTTGTAGACTCTACGTACCTCGTTTCTGGATCTCTGCTAGCTCCTCGCCGGCAGACATCCATTCACAGGTAGGTAGTCGCACGCTGTCGTCATCTGACGGTATGCATTCCTGGCTCTTGAGGCGGAGGAGGTGACAGTGCAGCCCGAAATGGCGCTTCATCGAGTCGAATGTTTGATTCGACTTGGCAATGTCTCCGTTCTCTTCGTCGTGCACCAAGACATAGTAACGGAGAAAGTCGTTTTCTACCCATTGCGGGAAGCGCAGGTCGCCGTCGTGCTGTCTGTTGTAGAGTCTCCTAAGCTCTTCTATCGGGTGGGGATTCGACGAGCTGATGGCTATTATGCCGGCTACTGGGTGTGCGAAGGTCTCGTGCGGTACGATGGGCAGTCCTGAAAGCAGACGCCGTAAATAGAGAGTGTAGAAGGGGGAGCCCGCGCCCTCGACGTGCGCCTCGGGCTCGCCCTTGTTCAGGTAGTCTGCATTGGGGTTGGGGTTGGGGCCGGGGCCCTGGTGGTTGAACTCGGAGTACTGCAAGTGTCGATCGACCACCTCCTCAATCTGCGCGACATCTCCACCCGTCCGCCTGGGCCGCCGTGTGGACTCTGTGGATGTTCTCTGACCACCCCGTAGGTCCGGGTAGGCGTCCTCTACCCCCACAAAGCGCACGCCGAAATCGTCATGGCTCTTGCTCGCGCCGATGCTGTCGCGTATGGTGACTTTCCCAGGCACTTGCTCGCCGAAAGGCCTCAGCAGCTCCAGCAAGCCTCCATCTACCCCCTTTCCCCTGATCAGGGCCTCGGTCTCGGCGTCTGCGAGCACAGCGACATGTGGCACGAATGCGCGCTGTATCAGCGTCCGGTACTCGTCCGAGACGCCGGGCGGCAGGCTGGTAGGCGTTCGCGTCCCACTAGAGCGTGACCCGGGCGAGAAGACAGAGCCGGGGACTGTGGTCGCGGTGGGAGTTGCGGTACCGGAGCTGGGTCGCGAATTGGAGTTGGAGGTGGAGATGCTGGTGGTCGACTCGAACAGCTTGGAGAGACTCGGATTCGAGCGACGGTAGGGCAAGTCGGACAGCGACGAGGCGGGCGATGCGCGGTGCTTGGGCAGGAAGGCTGAGGCTGAGGCTGAGGCTTCTACGTTCTGCAGGAGGTTTGGGGGCTTGGGCGTGGCATCAGCATCTTGCGGCGGCGTCATGGGAGGCTAGGGCGGGGCGCCCGTGGGGTTCTGTATGCGCGCGAGGAGCCTGGGGCAGTCGGCATGTATTCGGGCGGCGGCGGGGGATCCAAAGCGATCGTAGGCGGGCTCAACGGGTTGCAGGGTGCTTAGGGCTTGGGGTGCTGGTACGCGCTGTGCAGTGCAGTGATGATGGTCGTGGTTTGCGGCCACTCAGCTTTCTGACTGGACGGACGGCGGCATCTCCATCATCCTTACCCACCACGACCCCAGCATCGCCATCGCCCCTCGTGTTCTTGCACTTTGCCTTCACCGTCGCTCTTTAATTGCGTGTCCGGGGCTCCCGCTTGTCAAATGCCAAAAGGCTGTAATCAGAGCAAGGGATAGCGTTGGACCCACATGCGTGCATGTCTTTGAGTCGAGCCTGCCGTTTGTGTTCAACACGAACAACTTTTCTCTGCAAACCTGACTCTGCCTTACCCATCACTCGACGCACCGCCACGAGTCAACGGATTGCATCACTCACAGTCGGCCTGCAGCGCATGTCCACATCACCATCCCCGCCCCACCTGGAAGAGCGGAGCGCAAAACGACGGAAACTAGACAGGCCATCGCCTAGACTGATACATCCGTACGGAACCATGGCGACAGAAATCCTACCCAAGAATGGGGTGCAGTTGGAACTGACGGAAGTGGAGACCAAGCTTCGTCAACTGTTGTTAGACGTAGCTGCCTACATTGACGAACAGCCCACTTCCAAAGCAACCGCAGTACAGGTACCAGAGAGTCTGAGAAAAGAGAAGACCGTGTTACGATGGACGGGAGGCTGGGTGCGCGACAAGCTATTGGGAGTGGGAAGCCATGATATCGACCTCGCCATCAACAACATGACTGGCGAGCACTTTGGACTGAAGTTACAGGAGTATCTGGAAATTCCCGGTAAAGCCGAGAAGCATGGCCTGATCGAAGAGAACGAGAAAACAGACAGGCTCAGCAGCAAAGACAAGGCGAAGAAAGTTGCGCCTGGCCTGCACAAGATCGAGGCGAACCCCGAGAAATCCAAGAACTTGGAGACCGCTACAACCAACATCATGGGTATCGACCTGGACCTTGTCAATCTCAGGAAAGAGACCTACAACGAAGTCTCACGCAACCCGCAGATGGAGTTTGGCACAGCCGAAGAGGACGCAGTGCGGAGAGACGCTACCGTCAACGCAATGTTCTTCAATCTGCACACCTGTCAAGTCGAAGATTTCACCGGACAAGGCTTTGACGACATGGCTGCGAAGATCATCAGGACGCCACTTGAACCCGTCCAGACCTTCAAAGATGATCCTCTCCGGGTACTGCGGCTGATACGCTTTGCATCACGACTGAACTATACCATCGACCCAGCTACCGAGGAAGCCATGGCCAACCCAGGAATCCAAGACGTACTCAAGATTAAGATTAGTCGAGAACGCGTCGGCATTGAATTGGAAAAGATGCTCAAGGGACCACGGCCACGCATGGCGCTTGATCTTATCAATCGATTCAGTCTATATAAGACAGTTTTTACGGATCCCACGAGAGAGCTTCCCGCTGAGCCTGACACGACTCTGTTCCGACCAGCCTTTGAGTTTGTCGACTCTCTTGTTCAGCGTCAGACGCCGGACCACGTCGTTGCAGACCATCTTCTTAGGAATGCGGACGAACAATATCTTGCCTGGATATGTGCGACTATGATGCCATGGGCTGATGCGCCCACTGTGCCTCACCAGAAGCCCCTTCAGCGTCCCTACTTCACCGCTTACCTTGTCGCGCGCGAAGGTTTCAAGGCACCGAACAAGGTCTGCGACGTCGTTGCTGCCTCTCTCAGCAACAGCGAGGAGATCCGGAGCCTGGTAGCGCAGTGCGCAAGAGGTCTTCAGCGACCAGACACCATCAATCCTACAAGTGATGCAACAGCCCGAGATACACTAGGCATGGCCATTCGTCGGTGGGGTTCGACATGGCGGACGCAGGTCCTGTTCAACCTGACATACGAGGTGGTCCTTGGCAATGTATCGCAAGAGCGTAAGTATCATACTACATGGCATGAAGCATCAACACTAATATTGGACAGAACTGCTCCGCTCATACTCTTCGTTCATATCCCAGCTTGTCAAACATAACCTTCTTGACGCAGACACCTTCAAGCCTCTTCTCAAAGGCACTGACCTCGCCAAGGCCCTCTCTGTCAAGCCGGGTCCATGGATGAAAGACGCGCTTGATGTGGTTATGGCTTGGCAGCTTCGTAATCCATCTACTACCGACCCAACTGAAGCAATCGAGGCTGTCCGGATATACAGAGAGAGTGAAAGTGAGCTATCCCAACGTCTCGCCTCGCACTTCCTGAAGCTTACCATTCCACCCTTCTTTCCGCAGACTAAATCAGAGAACGCCTTCGACATATCGCAGAAACCTGCCCCGTGGAAAGATCCTCATAACAAGTTCGTACTGGAACTGCTGCGCTGGTCGATCCAATCGCTCGATAGGAAGGCAATAGAACAGAACTGGCACTTGTTGGTTCCTCCTGTGCTGAAGATGCTCGATGATATGTCTGTTGAGCACAAAGCAAGGGGCTGCCAGTACCTCCGTTACCTACTCGCAATTCTAAAGAACAGGGCCAATAAAGACGCGTCTATAACCTTTCTTGAACGCACAGGCTATCACGAGGTCTTCGCGTCCACACTCTGGCCCTTGCTCACATACATCCCTTCGCTGACCCCCGAAGCCGAATCCGTCACCGTGTTCGGGTCCGTCTACGATCCATTGCGGTCACTCGCCGAGCTTCTCAAAACTGAGGACAAACGGTGCAAGTTCCTCGATAAGCTCATGCGTGAGGGCGTCCTCGCACCCCTGTCGCATTTCCCCACACCCGCCACATATCCCGAGTTAGCATGTGCCATCATCGACGAGATACCTAGGATCACGAGCATGCTGGGCATAGAAACCATCAAGCACTTACCCAGCCTCACTCCTCTACTCACGGGTATCATGCAAGACCCCTTCATATTAAGCCGCAAGGAGTTGACCCTCGCTACGATCCATGCACTGCAGAGTGTGATGGAGACGTGTTGGCCGAGGATCCCAGCCCACAGGGGAGCAATTACCCTGGGACTGTGTGTGCTCAAGGGAAGGTGTGACGATGAGAGTAGTCGGCTGCCTGAAGGGCGGGGAGGAAACAAGGAAGCGCGCGAGTGGAAATCGATGGAGGATATCATCCAGACTCTCAAGGATGCGGCTGGGATGCTGGATACGGTGTTGGGCCAGAGCGAGGTCAATGGAGAGTGGGCGGAGGAGAAGAAGGCTTTGGTCGATGCGGACCAGGGGCTGGAGGGGTTCTTCGAGTAGGAAGTGTGATGAGAAGGAAGTGGGCGTGGTATATAGTCAATCAAAAATGCTAGGAGATATTGACAATCACTTTGTGTTGAGAATTGGTCGCAATGCAACTGTCGTACGGGTGCACCCTGTCTCGGTACAGAGTGGTCCGACTTCACAGTGTGACTCCAACATATGAGTCTTCATCAATTTGTATGATCGTCATGCAGGAGACTGCAGCATGCATTGGCATGCAAATTTTCTATCAGGGATACGAAACAGAGAAAAAGCAGTGTAACAATTGCCAGCTCTATGGAGTGTGCGGTAAGCACAACGATCTGGAGTTCATGGATCATCACATCACGTAGTCTATCTGTAAAGGACCCTATGTCACATATTCTCCCATACCAGCTCCAACAGCAGCCCATTGCTGAACTTGACATCTCCGGATCGATCGGCCTGCAAGCTAGAGCTGAGGCTCCATATATTTTCGGCACATTAAGCAATACTTCGAGACCTCCTAAAGTGCCTGAGGCGCTGGTCGCGTGCAGTAGTCTGGCTTGTAACCATGTCCGAAATGAGGCGGTGAGATTGTTTTGCCGCCTCGTCAAGCAATTGCCTGGATGTGATTTGTCGAGAGGATGATCTTGCATGCTCGGGAATTCCTCCACGCAATGTGGGGAGAACGCAATCCGCAAAGCGTGAAGGCATCTCGTTGGTGCGTCATGATCCCCACATGCGAGCGCTGACCGCCTACTGGCCAGCCACCTCTGGTCCGCTCTCGGCGGCCCTGCGCTTGCATCATGGCAAACGGAAGATTTTTGACGTGCGCTTTCTTGACTCACTGAGAGATAACATTCCGTACTTCAAATATCCGCTAGACCCCCAATCTTCTTCCATCCACTTTCACAATCAGCTTTCAACATGTGTCCCACTTGCGAACCCGAGCAGACCAACGGCCATGCCAATGGCACCAACGGCAACACCAATGGCAACCTTGAGGGCTACACCGGCGTCCAGACTCGCAACAACCCTCGTCCTGACCATGTCAGCCCCTACAAGCCCGTAGGCGACTTCCTTTCGAACGTCTCACGCTTCAAGATTATCGGTACGTCATCCACAGCTTCCGCCAAGCGACTTCGGTCATGGCATTACAATGAAAGAGAAATTTGCTAACAGCTACGTGCAGAGAGCACACTCCGTGAGGGCGAGCAGTTCGCCAACGCTTACTTCGACCTTGAGGCTAAGATCAAGATCGCTAAGGCACTTGATGAGTTTGGTGTTGACTGTACGTTTTATCTCCGCGATACAACTGCCGTGAATTCACAGTGTTAAAAATCCTCAGACATCGAAGTCACTAGCCCTGCTGCTTCCGAGCAGTCGAGAAGGGACTGTGAGGCTCTCTGCAAGCTTGGAGTAAGCTCTCTCGCCCTCTGGTTTATCAGCTGATCATTATCTGACTCTCTGCACAGCTTAAGGCTAAGATCCTTACCCACGTCCGCTGCCACATGGACGATGCCAGAATCGCTGTCGAGACTGGTGTCGATGGGCTCGACGTCGTCATTGGAACCTCGAGCTACCTCCGCGAGCACAGCCACGGCAAGGACATGACATACATCAAGAACGCTGCTCTTGAAGTCATTGAGTTCGTCAAGAGCAAGGGCAAGGAGATCCGTTTCTCCTCCGAGGACTCTTTCCGCTCTGATCTGGTCGATCTGCTGTCCATCTACAGCGCCGTTGACAAGGTTGGTGTCGACCGTGTTGGTATCGCCGATACCGTTGGTTGCGCCTCCCCCCGCCAGGTCTACGACCTCGTCCGCACTCTCCGTGGTGTCGTCTCTTGTGACATTGAGACTCACTTCCACAACGACTCTGGCTGCGCTATTGCCAACGCTTACTGCGCCCTCGAGGGTGGTGCTACCCACATCGATACCTCGGTTCTTGGTATTGGTGAGCGCAATGGTATCACGCCTCTCGGTGGTCTCATGGCTCGCATGATTGTTGCCGATCGCGACTACGTTCTTTCCAAGTACAACATCAAGAAGCTCAAGGAAGTCGAGGACCTCGTTGCCGATCTTGTTGAGGTCAACATTCCCTTCAACAACTACATCACCGGATTCTGCGCCTTCACCCACAAGGCCGGTATCCACGCTAAGGCCATTCTCAACAACCCCTCGACTTACGAGATCATCAACCCCCAGGACTTCGGCATGTCCCGTTATGTCCACTTCGCCAGCAGACTTACTGGCTGGAATGCCATCAAGTCTCGCGCTGAGCAGCTTGGTCTTAAGATGACCGACTCGCAGTACAAGGAGTGCACAGCCAAGATCAAGGCAATTGCCGATATCCGCAAGATCGCGCTTGACGACACCGACTCGATCATCCGTACTTACCACCACAACCTCCATGCTAAGGAGGAGGTGCCGCTTCTGCCTGGTATGACCGAGGAGGAGACCAAGAAATTCCAGGAGAAGGAGAAGGAGCTCACAGAACTGCCCGAGAAGAGGGCGCTGGACGCCACCGCCGACGCAGAGGCTGAGGTTCCCGCTGCCAAGAAGACAAGATCGGCTGCCGTGGCCTGAGCGATGGAGCATGTGTAAAATGTGGGTATACGGCGTTTCTCATCTCGTTTCCTTTGGCGATTGTATTTTCACGACATGTCTGCATATTCCAGTTACGGAAAAGTTGTTCTGTTTCGATACCTCAGATGGACGAGCGTGGCCAGCTCGTCGCAACAAATGGAGTACGCTGCTTGCAATGCAATGGGCGGCAAAATATCTACCGTCAATAGCAATCTGATAGATTCATATGATGTCACTTTTCATCAAATTATACTGTGTAGTGGCAATGACAATTCGAGCCTTCCATTCCCGCGGAGTTTAGCTGGGCACGTGCGCGATTATACATTGAATTCAGGGTCCTCAGGCGGTGGCATTGTCCCGCGGCGCGACCAGGGGTCTCGAGTCTTACTGTGTTTTCCAATCCCCTTTGCCGCCCTCCCCCACCATCACCTTGACCCTCTTTCCTCTTGCCAGTGTACCAGTCGCAAACATGAGCTCTACCACCACCGCCACCGAGCACCCTAAAATCACAGCGGAAAACGTTGCACAGCTTTTCCCCGACGTCAACACAACCGTCATTGGAGGGTCGCACCAGTCCGCCCGCAACGACGATGCGCTTGCTGGCTACGATGAGGAGCAGATCAAACTTATGGACGAGGTCTGCATTGTATTGGACGACGACGACAAGCCTATCGGAAGCGCAAGCAAGAAAGTGTGTAAGTAATTGCCGCATGCACCCCCTTCCCGAGTGGGATAGAGTGCGCGATTTGTTGCCGTGGCATAGCATAGGTAGTATTATACTGACCCGACGCGCCACAGGCCACTTGATGGAAAACATCGACAAAGGTCTCCTCCACCGCGCCTTCTCCGTCTTCCTCTTCGACTCCCAGAACCGACTCCTCCTCCAGCAGCGAGCGACCGAGAAGATTACATTCCCGGACATGTGGACAAACACGTGCTGCTCGCACCCTCTGGGCATTCCCGGAGAGACTGGCACAACTTTGGAGGAGTCGGTTCAGGGCGTGCGACGTGCGGCGGTCCGCAAGCTCGACCAGGAGCTTGGCATCAAGGCCTCCCAGGTGCCCATCGACCACTTCAAGTTTCTGACGAGGATACACTACAAGGCGCCTAGCGATGGCCAATGGGGCGAGCATGAAGGTACGTTTGAGCAAAATCTTGGCCTCTTTCAAAGGCTCGGCGGAGATGCGCATGGCGACATCAAGGGCAACTCTGACAGAATACAGTGGACTACATCCTGTTCATCCAGGCTGATGTCGATCTCAACGTCAACCCCAACGAGGCCCGCGACAGCGCCTTCGTGACTCAGGACGAGCTGAAGGCCATGTTCCAAGACAAGTCGCTCAAGTTCACACCGTGGTTCAAGCTAATCTGCGAGACAATGCTCTTCGAGTGGTGGAGCAACCTCAACTCCGGCCTCGACAAGTACCTGGGAGAGACGCAGATTCGAAGGATGTAATGGAAGAAGTAATGAATGATACCACCCAGGGAAGAGAAGGATGTATGACGAGTTCGAAAGCATGCGCAATACCCCACAGGCTTACGCGGGCACTTGGGGCGCCGTAAACGCCTGCATCCCGGATGGTTGGCCCAGCACCACTCCTGTTTCCGAACGACGAGGTACTGCATACAGGCCCCAGCCTGCAATAGATATCAGCACTGCAATTGATCACAACGACACGTCAGATGACTATACCCCACGTTTCAACTCATGGACTGCAGCACAATCGACTTGATGTGCATGAGAAACTCTCCTATCACTTTCGTTGCATGACTAACGTGGCGGGCGATCTACAGGCTACAGCTTTCTCTCGGACAAACATATCTACCTTCTAGCTGATAAGCAATTAGCAGGTACATTCCGGCCCGTATTTTCTTATGATAGTAATATAGGCCCGAGCAAATCACGTTGGCCTCGTTCTCACGATGAGCGAAGAGGAGGATGCAGGTCGAAGACTTCATACTACATTAGGGAGGTACAAGCGCATAAGACGCCAACCGTATCGGGCCACCCCACACTTTGTTACGCCGCGCTCTCCGCACGCTTCACTTCTACTGATACCAGCAAAGCAATACAAAGGAAGGCGGATGCTTAAAACAAAGTCAGAAGCGAAAGAGCAGAATGCATAATTCAGCCGCAGTACGGTGGTATCATTTGAGCCTCATTCCTCCAAAAAGGGATCCGATGATAGGCGTGAGATAACAGTGAAAGGCACTGCGACTGGCTCCCGCCGCGGACACTAGCGCGGCCTCCACCTCTGTCCGGGAGGCTCTGGATGACAGCCGGGGTTGGGGCGGGAGTATATCATGTGGCTACGCCCTCCTTTGTCTCCCTACCCAGAAGACTTCAGAACACTCCGTTGCCCCCACCTCTACAACAATCCCGAGATTCCCACAGACCGTCAGCCACCGCGGCGCGACCCGAGAATCGTGCCTATCAGTGCATACACCCGCAGTGCATCTCGCCAAGGCAGTGTACAGCAGTGTTGTCATCGGTCTGGTGACGAACTAGCGAACATCATCGAGCGTCTGCTTTTAATTTACGTCCTGCCACTCTTCACAAAAGCATTCCGAAGTACAAGCTTGCACAACCATAAGACACTCACCCATTGGCAATACCAGAGGGCATACGTTGGTCACACACGTTATCCCTACTACCTGCCCTCGTACCAAGGCAGTCTGCCTCACGTCACATATTGATGTCGGTTGATCTCCGTCTTGCTTTTCAATCTCTACGCTACCCATCTCGAGTCGAAACCGTCTCGAGATCGCAGCTCTCTAGAGTGCACACAGGAGACACAACTCGTCCATTAGAACCATAAACGCTTCGTGAGACAACAAAGGTATACTATGGCAGGCACTCGACGGTCACGGCCCCTGCTCGCCCGACTTGACTGCCCATATCCGCTTGACACTAATAGCCACACAGTAGCAGTGCTTGAACTCTGTAGCCTTCTTTCACTTGAAGACCAAGTTCGACTGTTTGTTTCATCGGCCGTCGCGCCCATTCCCATCGATAGCCTCCACGCTGGCGTCTACCACTGTCCTCATTACCAGAAGAAGCGGCAGATCTCACCTGAATACTAGTAGAAGCTTACGGACGCAATCGCAATCATGGCGAAATTATTCGGCCCAATCGCTCCCGTCGCCTGCAATATGGTTGACACCAAGATCGCCACGAAGCCTGCTAACGTGAAGGGACATGAAGTCCCTACCAGCTTTACACTCCTCAAGCAGAAGTCAGCCCCTGCTCCGCCTGTCGTGCCTTCTTCGACCGACGGCGTACGTCTGGTCGCTATCGACGAGTACAAGCAGGCGGCTGCGTGTCTGGCCGAGGCTTTTGCGGAGGACGATGTGGCGCGTTACTTCATCGACGTGCCTGACCGTGAGCACTGGACTGACCAGCAGAAGTGGGACCTGCACGTTGAGATCATGGAGTACATCACCTACGCGCACATCCTCAAGGGCCTGGCGATCACCGTGGGCGATTTCGAGGCCGTTGCACTTTGGTAAAACCCCGTGCCCCAACCTAACCGGGAGTTTTCTTCTCTGACAGCACCGCAGGATGCCCCCCGGCCAGACCATGGACGACTACCTCACCATCTGCCGCAGCGGCATGTGGCGCCTCAACTACCGCCTCTCGCCCGAGGGCAAGCGCCGCTTCTTCCACGAGTTCCTCCCCCTCCTGCACGACACCATGCACGCTGCGCTGGGCCCCCGCGAGAGCGAGACGTGGTACCTCGTGTATCTCGGCACGCGCCCCGCGGGACGCGGTAGAGGCCACGCGCGCAGGCTCGTCGAGCACGTCACGCGCATCGCGGACCGCGAGGGCAGGCAGTGCTACCTCGAGTCGAGCAACGAGGCGAACCCGGCCATCTATCGCAAGTTTGGGTTCGAGGAGAGGAGGAGGGTGCATTTGCAGCGCGGGGAGAGGAACGTAGAGCTCGACATCATGGTGCGCGAGCCTGTGGCGCTGGAGAAGAAGGGAGGGGGGTTTGTGAGCGACTGAGCAGGTTCGAGTTTTTGGTTGTTTGGGGGGCGTTTTTGCCGCGGGGAGGGATGAGACGAGCGGCGCTTCAACAGGGCTGGCTCTGGGGACCGAGGGAACCCGGGTCTCAACAGCTTTCTTCAACAGAAGCTTGGGTGTCCCATGTTTTCCTTTTTTTCGTCTCTTCTTTTTCACTTCACAACTTGTCCTTGGATGGGTGTGCGAGCAGCTTTACACTCGTTACAAAAGCATTTGGACTATCTTCGAGGGTACCTGTGTCTGTTCCATGTGCGCATTGTCGTTGATCGATTCCATCGTGGCCGTGCTCGCAGTGACCTTGCTCGCCGAACCGGAGTGGAATCCAATAATGATGGGCGATAACCCCATCGTGAGCCAGCGCAGACAGCATGTCCTTGATCCCTCCAGCCTCAGTTGGGTACGGTGGGTTGGGTTGTTGGGGATGATCGGAACTGAGGGCGAAGGGCCAGGAGGATAACGGCTGGAGAAAGTGGAGACGGCAAGTCGTCAAAAGTAACGGGGACGAGGGGATGGGTGGGAGGAGGCTTTGGTCTTCTGGAGGAGCGAGAGAGGAGGGAAAGGTGTTTTGTATGTGTTGACGGCAGTTGAGGCGCGAGGCGGAGGGAGACGGGTGGGATTGAGGCGGAAGATGAATATGGAGTGGGGGTGATGGAAGGTGGTGCTGAAGGTGGCGAGGTTTCTGTTGATGGGTATGCATAGACGTATGTGTTGAGTGATCGTTGTTGTAGGTTTCTGAATTCTGTAGATGTTGAGTTTGGGTTGATTTTAGTGTGTTGTAGGTATTGGATTATTGTCCAAGTCGAATTTTGGTAGGTACCGGAGAACTCTGGCAAGTTTCGGAGTTTTGCAAGTGTCGGATTGTCGTATCTATCAACGCCAGTGTTAGAGGTGAGGGATGTGAGGCATGCAGAATTTGCTTCTCAGGACTCTTGATGACGAAGGGTCAGAGTAAGTATCAGGCAGTGCTCGAGGAATTCAAGTGGAGACGAGGTTGTTCTGGAGTGGGTTAGTCGACTACTTGCGGGCCGCCCTCGCCAACAGACTGTTCTGTTCCTCTTCCTCCTCCTTAGACAAGCCTGTGGTTATGTCCACTATCTGTATCTGTCTACTCACGACGCACATGCCGACGGGGCAGTGCATCGGCACGTGGACTAGGTGCAGCAGCGCGATAATTTGCTTTGTCGCATCCTGGCCGTATGAAACGCAGTGCTAACGCAGCCGCCAGCGCAGTGCTCCCAGTCCCATGTAACTTCGCCCTCTCATTTCGACAAGCAGCTTGCTGAGATGGTCAACGTCTCCTTTACCACTTTACGTCACTTTCCTTCTTATCAATCTTGCTCTGACTCTTCTACTTTCGCAACGCTATTTCTTTCGCTCTACGATACCCTTGCTATTTTCCATTCCAGCGTTCTGTTGTAAGAGGACGTGGACGTCGATCGCGATTGCATCACAATTCACCGCAGATGCCCAATCGATAGCCTCTCCGCACACGCACCCCGCAAGTACAACGCACGCCATCACAAGCCCTTGCCCTACCTCTACCCGACCTACGCGCACAAGTGTCTGGGAGAGAAAACGTAGACGAGCTTGCATGCCAGCACATCGCGCGAGCGTTTTCTGCTGCAGGCTGCAAACACCAGAACCTAAGGTACTGAAACCACTCGCGCCATGGTGACGGTGACGCAACGCCGATACTCAGTCACAGGGCAGACACCGCCCGACGACGCCGAGGCCCTGAAGGCGGGAAGCTCGCCGAAGCTGCATGCGCTGGACACGTCCGTACAGGTACAGGTACAGGCCAGCCGCGGGCTGTGCGAGAGCGGCGCCGAGGGGACAAAGGCGCTGGGGGAGCTGGGGGAGCATGAGAGTGCCACGGCGCAGCTGCGTGGGCGCAAGATGTCGCCCACACGCACCATCACTCGCACGTCGAGCAAGCGCTCGGCCACCCAGCTGCCCTCGCCCAGCTCGCCGACGTGCGAACTGCCGCCCAAGATGGCACGGTATCGCCTGAGCTACAACGAGCCGGGCATGGACATGGACACTGACACTGATGAGGATGTCACGCATGTCGTCGTGAAGGACGGCGACATCAGCGAGAAGGACGAGGACGAGGACGAGTGGGTTGGCGGCCTTGGGGGACACAGCCAGTCGACGTCAGCCCCCCTGACGCCCGACTTTGCGCTGCCCATGAGCGCGCTGTGTCTCCCCGACGCCGAAGACGAGGGCATCGACGTCGAGGACCTCGCCCTCTCGCCGCCCCACTCGCGGAACGCGAGCCTCGACTGCGCGCACCTGTCCACCATGGCCCTGCAGCGCGACTGGGCCGTCTTCAAGCAGGCCAGCGCCCTGCTGGAGTCACACATCATCTACCTCGAACACATGGGCGCCCCTCTTCAACACGCCCGGCTGCTCCCACCACCACCACCCCCACCACAGCCACCCCGACAACCCAGCACCGGCTGCACCCCCAAGGCAACCTTTCTCACCCTCCCGCCCGAACTCCGCCACCAAATCTACCGCCTCGACACCGACCTCGTCAAACCCTACCCCTTATGCTACTGCCTCGAAAACGCAGGCTCCAAGCTGCAACACCCCTTCGCCAGCGTGTCGCGCCAGATTCGGCACGAAGCCCTGTCCATCTTCTACAGCCACAACGTCTGGACCATCAAAGTCGAGTACAACATGTTCTACGAGGCGTTTCGGGACTGGATAATCCGGCTCGGGCCCGAGGGCGCGGGGTTGTTGAGGCTCGTCACGCTGAGCGTGAGGGGTGTGCTGTTCAAGCCCGTGAGAAGCGTGCACGCGCAGAGCGTCGTGGTGAACGGCCAGGCCACGGCCATGGGCGTGCTGCCCAGCCCCAGCCCCACCGCCGCCGCTGCTATGCGGTACGACGAGTTCTACAGCCCCCCCGACGGCGAGGCCAGCTTCAGCATCGACCTCAGCGAGAAGTTTCCCGGCGGGCGGGTGCGGTTGATCAGGAACGATGGCGGGGTTGAGGCGGGCGAGGTGGGGCGGAGAAAGCTGGAGGGGTTAGTGGGCGAGGTGTGGGCGAAGAGGAGGGACGGGCGGCTCGAGGGACAGGATTGGATTGGGCTGGTGGATGGGTTTTTGGCGTTTGTGGGCATGGTCGGGGGGAAGTGGTGAGGTGAGTTTTGCGCAGGCAGGCAGAAAGGGGGGGGGGGGTTAATGGCATGTGAGTGGTTCTTTTCTTTTGTACCCAACGGGAGAACGATCTACGATTTGAGCATTTTAGCATTTTCAGCTGGAGTATTTGGTGGGGGGACGAATGGGGAGTTGGAAGCGGCGTTTTTCCTTTTCTCCTCGCAAGCTAAGAGGAGGATTTCAAACAGCAACGCAACGCAACGCAACGCAACACCTACTTTCTCCTAGCAGCAGCTACTTTAGAAGCTTCAAGTTTGAGAGTAAAAGAAACAGCGCAGAATCCCACTTGCGAAAACGCCATCAAAGACTAAAACTACACTCACTATTCCCAATCCTCAACCCTCAATCCCTACACCCTCAATCCCTACACCCCCCCTCCCCATCCCAGAGATAGAAGCGCAGCAGGAAAAAGCCCCCGTGCCAGCTTTCTAGATTTTTTAGATTGTATATAGGCAGGGGATTATAGGGGTAGGATAGTGCCCCAGAGCCAGAGCCGTTACCTTCGCGGGGTTGAAGGTTCAAGGGTGGGGGTTTAGAGAAGGGGAAAGCGTTGGGGGGGGGGGGGGGGGGAGGGTGGAGGGGGGAGGGGGGGGGGGGAGGGGGGGTTATACCATCGTACGCATTCATCCAGGGACGGGGCTTGGTGGGATATTGGGGGTGTGTGGGGTCCGGGGAACGGTGTTCTGGGGGGTTGCCGGGGGAGTGTGATAGCGAGTCGGCGTGGCGCTTGTCATTATTCACGT
>KZ107855.1:523923-551625 GCA_002116315.1 Epicoccum nigrum
CCCCGCCCCCCCGTCACTCACTCACCCACAACACTCTCCCTGTCGCCGCAACACAAAAACAACCGGCCGGGCAGCCACCCTTTAGCACACCCCGAAGCTTTTATTTGAGAACAATTTGTAGGTGTGGGGGGGGGGGGGGGGAAGGGGGGGGGGGGGGGGGGGGGGGGGGGGCGGATGCTGGATCTACTCTCGCGTCCCTCCGCCTGGACAGACCAAGTCTCGTCGCCAGACACGTGGGCAGGCAGATTTACCTACCCTCGCATTTTCTGAACTAGAACGTTCCCCGTCTTTCTCTCTTGTTTGGGAAGTGTCGCTGGGGAAGCTTGTTTCGTTTTTAACCGCGTGGGGGGATTCATGCCGGTGCCCCCTTTTGCATTAGATTAGACTAGGATTAATGGCTGTGCAAGCAACCTTTTTGATTACATCTTGTTGTAGCCCCGAAGGATTCTCTCCCATTCAGACGCCTCCGGTGAAAAAAAACGCCAGGATGTGCACATGCCATGCGATACAATGCGTAACAAGTATGGGCGCTGAAGCACTCGGGGTACTGCTCCATCAAACACTCCAAGAGAGAAGAAAAAAAAAAGAGGTAGAAAGCTAGACCCGGGGGTATCATGCAAAGTCCGCAACGAAAACATGAACAGACGACTCTCAAGGTATATGTACAGGAGTCAGGGGGACAAAGGGGAAACAGAGGAAAACGTGGTCATTTGTTTTTTAAACTATTGTACCCACGTCTTGGGCCGCGTGGGCCGCCACCCGGAACTCAGGTGGTTCGAGTTCTTCTTCTCGTGGATCTGGATGGTGGGGAGCGGGGGCTCGTCGCGCATGGATTTAATGGCCGAGGCGGCGAGGGTGAGCAGGGTGAGGAGCTCGGCGCCGGCGGCGCTGATGGCGGTGTAGAAGGCAACGCTCTGGACTGACGTTAGTATGGCAGGGGGGTGACGAGGGGGATGTAGACGCACCTGCTCCTCGCACACAGCGCGGTACTGGTACCGCCCGTTGGTCATCTGGGCCTGGTTGGTGCACGAGTAGCGGCCCAGGCTGGCCTTGCTGGCGCGGTCCAGCAGGTGGAAGACGACGAGGGCGACGGCCCAGAGCACGACGCCGACGCTGCCGGCGACGATGCGGTACAGGTCCCTCTTGCGGATGGGGCGGCGGAAGCTGCGCTTGAAGCTGAGGGCCAGGATGGCGACGGAGGCGAGGAAGTTTGTGCCGGCGACGGCCATGAGGATGATGGTGGGGGCCAGGTTGGTGTGCGCGGGCCACACCATGGGGATCTCGCCCTGCCGCAGGTCCAGGTAGCGGTTGCCCCGGTAGATGGACAGGGTGTGCATCAGCATGAAGACGACGGCGCCGCTCAGCACGATGATGAGCAGCCGCAGGCACGACCGCACGCGACTGAGCCAATGCGCCCGTGGCAGGGCCTCGAGAGGCATGGAAGCGCTCAGGCGCTGCGGCAGCGGCGCGAACTGGTAGCCGCCGTAGTCCTCGGGCTTGGGGTAGAAGGGGGCGCCGATGGGGCTCGAGATGGCGAAGGGCGTGGCGGCTGGCGGGCTCGAGGGTTGCGGCTGTGGTTGCGGTTGTGCGGGGGAGAAGGGAGCGGGAACGGAGGAGAAGGTGGCGGAGGGCAGGACTCCCTGCGCGGGGGAGAAAGGAGCGGGGACGGAGGAGAAGGTGGCGGAGGGCAGGACTCCCAGCGCGGGGTCGGGGGTCCAGTGGTTGTGGTTGTGGTTGTGGTTGTGATGGTTGCGGTGGTGGGTGTGAAGGACGGGCCTGGTGGTTGACGTGGGGACATGCGCTCTGTTCATAATCCGGGGACTCTCATTCCCAAGCACGCAGCTGTCGGCGCGCAGGTGGTCGTGGTGGTCGTGGGTGAGTGTCGCACCTCGGCGCTGTTGCTGTCGTTGCGTGTCTTGTGCCGTCGGGGTCGGATACTGTAGCTGATTGCGGCGCGCCCACAGCGAGACAGGCGGCGGAGGCGCGATTACGATCGAGGCAGACGCAGCAGAGACGGCGTGCGCGTGGTGACCTTGGAAATGGGCTGGTCGGTAATCCATCACTCCCTAGCACTAGCACCAATGGGGATCAGGCCGTCAACATCTACATGCACAGTGCACGAGGCTCACAGGAGAGGAAAAACGATGTGATGCCTGCCAGAGAGCAGAAAGCCTCACATAAAGCCTTGCGAACAGCGACGGGTATTTCAGTCTGCGAGCTCGAGGCCATTGCACCTGCATCGCCGTCTGCGCATTACGTCGTCTCTCAACAGAGTCAGCCACGCCGCCTCTGTCGCCTTTAGAGTGTTCCATACGCCTTCGAGGACGAGGCTGACCCCTGCGCCCCCCGGGATGGCGCATGTGCAGTAGCGGAAAATAGAGCCCCTTGCGTCTTCCCATTGGCCACGCGTTTCGAAACGCCAGGCGTGTTTTCAATGCTGTGCTCCTTCATCAGGCCCGACAGCTGTCACCACACTGCGCGCAGGATCGGCATTAGAGGCCGCCTGAGACTTGATACACCGAGCAGCACCGCGACATGCTCGGTCCATGTTGTTTCGAACGAGGACCAGCACTGTGTTCGATGGGTATCCCTAAACCAGCATCTCGCTATCACACCCTAGACGGATGCACCATCACCAATCACCAGAGACCTCACACAGCCGGGCGCACGCTGTAACAAGCACTGATGTCTGTATATACAATAGAGTTCATCCCCAGTATCTGACTCCTAGGCCATCATGAATACGCAAATACGGCAAACACTAGTCTTACAGGTGTAGTGCCCACACGACGTCGCCTTACGGCACTCAGATCTTTCCTATGAGCAAGTTACCGACCATCTCACGCCCAGTGACTGCAGTCGTGCGCCACAAAGTCGGGAAATCCAGCGTGCTGAAAAAAGCTGCACACGTCAGTATCTCTCCCCTCATCGCACTCCATCCAACCAACCACTTACTGTCTGCGTATCCGAAGAACAACATGGGCGGGATCCACCCTCTAGCATACTCCAACGCGAAACAGTCCTTGTCCATCTTGTACTGCTTCACGTCGCCTCTGCGGAGATGATGCACGCTCCCCTGCGGATACACCTCGGGCGCATAGACACCCTTTCCAGGCGCGTACGCCAGCTGCTCGCCCTTGAGGATATGGAAGTAGTCGTCTGCAGTGTGCCGTCCCGTGTGTCCTTCGGTGCCGATGGCAGTTCCAAAGACGATCAGATACTCGGTCACAGAAGCGTGGATGATGTACATGGCCCCCATGGCCCCGCCCGCGTTGTTGAAAATCCACTCTTCGTCCAGATTCACGTGGGAGGGGTGCTGAGCAGCGAGGTGATCCACGATATACGCCACCACGCCGGCCGTGTCGTTTCCATGCACCCCGATGGCATCCGTCGACAGCTTGGCCAGTTCGCTGGGCGAGAAAATGTAAAGCCGTTCCAGGTAGGGCGAGGCCATGTACATGGCGCTGGTGAGCAGGCCGAGGATGGTGCCGAGGACGAGGAGGAGGCGCGCCATCGTAAATGGATGGAGAGGGGGAGTTGGTGATGATACTGCTGGGTGTTGACACTGGATGTTCTCAAGTGTCAATTACGGCGGCATTTTTATTATAAAGCCATGGTTTTATTTTTATTTTTTTGGGACGCAGGTATCGTACGTCTTGGTGCTGACGGGAAGGTGTGGCTTCCGAGATTCGATGCAGCTGGAAACGGAATGGTTGAGCCGAGAAAGGGGTCCTACCTCCGCAGTGGGAGGTCCGGAGCCCGGATGTCCGTATGTGCGGTAACATGCTGTGCTGTACTTTGTCAATCATCAGTAGTGGGTACGAAACGAGCCGGCAAGTCTTAAGGTCTGCGTTGTGGGCTAGGCTGGCGTCGTAGATGTGATCTCAATCTCGGAACTGGAATCAGTACTGTTGCACATTAACACAAGTCCAAGACCGGGGAACAGAGGCGTATAATAGAATGGTTGTTCATTTCTAGCTAACCATTCATCGCATGCACATATGCAAAAGTATCAAGTGGTATACAGAAAGATAACCCAGAAACGCCATGCCGGATCCAGGACGCAGGCCCAAGCACTTTGGTACCCATCGCTCCTGCCGGCGAATGCCTATGCAACCGTTGCCATGCGAATATGCTTCATGCAGAGGGTAATCGTTGGTGTAAACAGCAAACAAGAAAGAAAAGCGTAGCATGCGGTTCATGCCTAAGCAAGCATGTAAAGGGGTATCATCAACTCATGTGTATCGTTCGTCGCCGGGCTCGTCATGATCTACAACGTCACTGCGGATGCAGTGGATGCAGTGGAGGTAGCACTTGAAGTACGCTCGTCCAAGGCCGGAGTTGCAGTGGGGGTGGGTAGCTGTGTGCACACGGGGATCTTGGTGACACCCTCTGTAGCAGGCGGTGTAGGTGTTCGTGTAGGTGCCGCTGTGTTAGTGGGGATCTGTGTAGGAACCGGTGTCGTGCCGGTGGATGCAGGGGTGAGCGGAGCTGGTGTGGAGGAGCGAGTTTGAGCGGGTGAAGGTGTGGGGTCAGTCGTCCTCAGGCAGCGAAGCTTGAGTGTAAGCTTCGGAGCCCTCACCAAAGACGTTTCCGGGATATCTTGTCGCGACTGTTGGAAACTCGATAGAACGCCACTTGACTCATCAGACGAGGTCTCGCTGCCTTCAGGAGTGGAGTCCGAGTCGAAGAGGTGGAGAGGCGAGCGGCGTTTCTGTGTCCGCGACGCTTGGTCATCATGTTCGCCGTCTACGCTTGGACTTGGCCGCTTCTTTGAGAGCCGTTCTTCGCTAAACTTGACGTTGGGCTCACCCGTGTGGGGGCCTGCAGCGTTGCGTACGGAGGAGTAATGCTCCCAGGTCTGTGATAGGATTAGCACGCCACTCGGTGAAGGAATCGTCAACAATACATACATGATAGGCAATGTGCACTGTCCTCCTATCAGCCTCTTCGCTGAGATGGTCGTTCTGAGAGTAGTAGATTCGTGGTGAGAACACGTAAGTATAATCAGCCTGCCAGAGGCGAACGTGCACATTAAGAGCAGAGGCAAAGGCCGAAACTTCCATGTTGTCCGCCCACTCTCCAGGCTGGCCCATTTTCTCGACGTGCTCTTCGAACTGCTGCTGTAGCTGTGCCTCTGTGTAGTATGTAGTGTCGATGCGTGTCGATGTAGCAGAGGTGGAGGTGCGTTTTGGATTTCTCCGCAGGTTGTTCACGGCCATGTATTGACGGTAGAAGTCTGAGTTGTCCCGCATGTGCTCAATAGTGGCGTCTCGGAGGAATGCGTGCATATCCTGGTTGCCGTAGAGCTGGTCAGACAGAGCATTGAAGAGGCAGTTGCCTTGCACCGAGTTAGCGGCGAAGTCGAACGAATTGTCGGTGCAGACTTACCATCACCCCGGATGTTGCTAGCATACAGGCCATTGGCGTCTAGGATGGGGAATTCGGGCGAGTTCGCCTGTTTGCGGGGGGCCATGTTGCGGGTGTGTGCAGGGTGGTCGCGAGACAGGAGAAGCTCAGGTGGTGCAGGGAAGAAGAAGACACAGGCGGGGTGAAGCGGGCATAGGGTGATTTTTGAAGTGAGGTGAAAGCACACAATGTGCGATATATTCCAAGCACAGGGCCAGCCACCACGGTTGGTTCAAGGTGTTGGCCCGTGGTTGAGGAAATCGTGAACCAAAGCTGGGCTGGTGCTTGGACGACTTTGTGACGCGAAGGCTGAAGCTCTGTGGACGGGCGCAGGGAGGGACAGGGATCGGCCACTTGGCGGGCTGAGAACAACTGGAACTCCTGGTCGTCAGAGCGCTGCTGGAGCTATTCAGGGACCTTGTGAAAGAACACGAATAAGCGAACAGCAGAGCCAACAAGCGACTGTTTGCGACCCCAGGCAGCGCGCAGCGGAGGAAATAGGAACAGTCGGATTGGCAGAAAATTTCTGTACGTACCTCGGGAGCAGCGATGATGTCACGGTTCAAAAGAGAGCTCTAGCTTTCAGTCCGGCGCGGCCCCGATGTGTGCGGAATGCTCGTCAAAAGGGCGGTTGCAGCAGCTGTCTGAGTGCTGAGTGCTGAGTGCTGAGTGCAGAGTGCAGAGTGCAGGTGGGCCGCTGCCTGCTGCACGTTCCAGAGTGAAGTATGATGACCAGCACTGTCGCAATCCTCAAAGGGTGCAGCCTAAAGCTCAAGTGAAGCCAGGTGAAGCCAGGTGAAGGTAAGCTTGGGAATCCATGTACCGGTAAACAAGAACATGTGCTCGCGCGCGTGCTGCTGCTGTGTGCGCGCTCCAAGCCGGTACCGCCAATCAACTGACCGCCGCTTTGTCGCGTTCCTCCCGTCGGAGAAGGATGACCCCGCCAAATGAGCTGTGGAGGAGCTCCAGATAAGCTCGATTATAAGAACGTGACTATGGCCGTCGAGATACTGGAGACTCGAGACTTTAGGTAGCTTCAATTGCAGAGCATGTCACGAATCAATGTCGTCGTCGTTGGGTAAGCATGACCTTGCATATTACTACATTTGGACTGAACGGATCGCAGCGCAGGGGTGATTGGACTGACAACAGCCCTAGTATTGTCCAAGCACAAGAACCTTAGCATTACGCTCGTGAGCAAGCATATGCCTGGTGACTATGATATCGAGTATGCATCGCCCTGGGCAGGAGCAAACTTCATGCCGGTTGGCAGTGAAGGCAGCAAACTGCGAGCATTCGAGAAGGCAACTTGGCCTGAGCTCGACCGCATTTGTAGTGAGATACCAGAGGCCGGCATCCACTATCAAGAGTGCAAAGTCTATGGCAGAAAGAAAGATGAGGGTACCGCTGTTGGTATCTGGTTTCAAGAGTTGATGAAGGAAGATCCATGGTTCAAGGATCTCATGCCGGAGGTAGGTCCTTGTTCATCCCCTTTTACTACCCCATAACCACAGAAGAGGAAAGGAGCACTATATGTTGAGCCACTATCCGTGATAGGATATGTGATGTTGACATGTTCTTATCCTCGGTAAATACGTGGGCTCAAGTAACATACTAACTCCTCTCAAGTTCAGGATTCTGAACAAATCCGAACTTCCGCCGTCTTGCAATACCGGCACCAGCTTCAAATCCGTCTGCATCAACACAGCCGTCTACCTGCCCTGGCTGCTAGGTCAGTGTCTCAAGAACAATGTAGTAATCAAGCGGGGCATCATCGACCACATCTCCGAAGCGCCGTCGCACCACACGGCGGGGACTGCCTCCATCATCATCAACTGCACCGGCTTGATGGCCTGCAAACTGGGCGGGGTAATGGACAGCGCCGTGTATCCTGGACGCGGCCAAATAGCCATCGTAAGAAATGAGCCGGGAGCCATGCACACCACCTCCGGGACAGACGACGGCCCGGATGAGGCTATGTACATCATGCAGCGCGCAGCAGGAGGTGGTACAATCATCGGAGGCTGTCTGCAGCACGGGAACTGGGACAGCCAAGTCGATTCGAGCCTCGCAAATCGTATTCTCCAGAGAGCGGTGGATATTTGTCCTAGTCTTGTGCCGAAGACCGGGAAGGTTACTGAGCTGAGTGTTGTCAGACATGGTGTGGGCTTGCGACCGATGCGGGAGGGCGGGATCAGGGTGGATAAGGAGTCCACGAAGCATGGTTGGTTATTGCACAGCTATGGCCACGCTGGTTATGGGTATCAGAGTTCGTATGGGAGTGCGTTTGCGACGGAGAAGATGGTGCTGGACATATTGAACAAGGAGGGTTTGAAAGCGAGATTGTAAGAAACATATTCCTTGAGATGATTTTATGGCCTCAGATAGGAGCAGATATCTACAGCCTTATTACTCGTCGCCAAGTGAGCCTATCTTCGAGTTCTGCACGGTCTTCACCACCTTCTCCTCCAGGTCATCCACAGTGCCGTTCTGTGCGAGGTGCTCCTTGGTGCTGGAGCCGAAGTATGGTTTGACTCTGAACGCATTTCTGCAGTAACTAGGACGTCGTCAGGACAGATCAATTGCATAGAGGTATCTACAATACGTTTCAAAGGGTTTAAAGTCCTTTTTCACAAATCCAATATCCGCCAGTCGCGTCTGAGAATCGAGTGGAGCATCGCCAGGTACTTTTTTCCATGGTCTTTAGAATCATCTCTATCGTCTCTTTAGGGTGCGGTTCTGGTGCTGGGAGTGGCAACTCCGGCATATTGGCGACGAGAGAAGAGGCAAAGGAAGATTGCTGCGGATATTGCGGGAAGGTGAGTATCAGTGCCCGGGGCAATTTCTTGCAGACAAAGGTCTGGGTTTCATTTAGTAAGTTATACTCAGGTCATGGAAGACACTACGTAATGGCGCCTGATGTTGCGACTTTCAGAAAAGCATCTCGACATCAAGAATGGGTGTTGCGGGGTAAGCTACGGACGCCATGGTCACTACAGATATCATTACATGAAGCTCGTCTGATAACAAGATTCAAGTCCATTGGATGTGACTGGTTGAAATGCTCCAGAAATGGCTCGTGGCGGAAGGCTGTGGCGCGCCGCCACAGCCGGGACGTCAACGGAGTTGATCCGAATGCGTCATGCGAGCGAGATGCAGGCTGGCACGGCGACGTTCGGAGCGTAGCAAAAAGATCTGGAATATGGCATAGAGCCTTCAAAGTAGGGCGAGCACTGGCAAGCAGTCCGAGCATCTTTGAGATCCAACTTGCGTTTAGCCACACGAGGCTTACGCGGCACTAGTCTGACGCTTTTTGATACTATCGACAACTGGCTTCAAGCTTTTAGACGGTAAACTCCAATCCTGCAGCTTCAAGTTCTCCTCTTGCGTCAACATCCACAACGTCTCTGCCGCGGTGATCCGGATCTATGACGATGGTCAGTGTGAGGAATCTCGAGAGGTTGAGGACGATCAGTACCTTGGGAAATGGGTGTAAGAGCATGCTGGATACTTTGGTCAAGGTATCGACGCGCGTAGCCGGGATGGTTCCAAGTCCGCGATATACGTCCAAAGCGAGGTGCAGCTTTTGCACGTGTGTGGACTTGAAATGGGACTTCTGAATATATGACAACAGGGTCCGGAAGCTAATTGCGTGAGTTGGGCATCTCTACTGATACACAAGACCACTTACTTGAAACTTGTAGGGATAAGACGATGCACGATCTGCAAGTCGAAGAGGAACGCCCAGCCTTCGAGTAAGGGGAGTAGAATCCTGTCATTCTCTAATTCTTTCTTCAGAAGATCCACAAGGCATGTAGCAAAGTCGACCAGAGTGAAGACATCTTTGCCTGACAATGGCAGCGCAGTGGTAAAGTCAACGACTGCCTCTCTGCAGTTCTGAACCACCGACTCGGATGCCATGCCTGCAGAGCTCACAAGACCTTGACAGATAGCTTCTCTGATGACAGGGCTGTCCGTCAGTTGCATCGCTTTCAACGCTTCTCTGAAGTAGGCCTGTGAGGATACGTCGTCTATCGAAAGTGCGATAAGATCAGCATGGTTTGCAATTGCCCCTTCAGCAATGATAGCTGCCGCTCGTACCCTGACTTTGTCGAGTTTCTCTAACGACAGACGCAACAGGTCTGCATAAATTCGGTCGTCCACTTCGGTCGTCTCACCGCAAAACAGCTTAGCTTCTCCTGCAGTTCGGACAGTGTTCAGTGCTTCCAAGCGCACAAGAGAGCCGACATCACCCCTCTCGGTGACAGTGTAGTCATTCAAAGCTACGTGTAAAGCAGCCACGACTCTGTCTTTGATGTCGATCGCCCTAGGTGATCGGTCGTCCTCTGTTACCTCTACGCATGTCCTGAGCAGGGTGTTCAAGGCTCTCAATGCTACTGTCCGCGCTTCAATAGCAACTGCTGCTGTGCATCTGAACGTGATTGTCCTGAGAATACGCTGCTCCAGTTCTTTGCCCGAGGTGCCTGATGCAGATAGTGACACACCATATGCCGAACCAAGTGCAATGGCATGACCTGAACAGCGAAGCCCACTGTACGAGGCCTCGCTCTCCAATCGAGTCAGCCACTCCGTGACCAAAGATTCTGCTAGACTTGGCTGTATATTTTGCATGAGTATCAGAGATTGACCAACAGCATCAGCTATTGCTGACAAGACGCTCTCTTCATGCCGCATGAGGCACAAGTTCAAGATATGAGTAATCTCGTGGAGAGGCATCTCTGACGTCCAATCGCCCTTTGGGCAATTGTTCGTGGCACGAGCTAATGCTGCGATAAAGCCGCAATATGAAGCTGCTGTATGCTCGGGTCGCATGGCCGGTGAGGTAAATGATTTGTCTTCCAGCTTGAGCTGCTGCTTGAGAAGTTGCCACAAGTGGAGAAGTTCAGAGGGTCCGCTCGAACGTTCAGAGGTAGCGTCCACGAGCGCCGCCAGACTTGATACGAGTCCCTGACGCTCCTCGACCTCGCGAGGCCGTAGTAATTTGAGCTGCTCACAAACTCGATCAGTCATCTGCTGCACTACCAAAGGGCTCCGGTCTTTTGACAGCAAGCCTATTGACTTGGCTGCAAATAGACGCGACTCTGAGTCCAAAGACCCAGTTCCTCGCCAAGCTAATAGGCTTTCGACAAGAGCTTGCCAATATAGTGGATGAAGCCCACCTGCCTTCCCAGCAACATCACACATGGCTCTTTGACGAAGGCCGACCGCGTGAAAATCAACGGCTTGAACAAGCGGAATACCTTCGTGGATTGTATTAGGATGCCGACCTATTAACTCCTGTAGTGCTGCAGATGATCCTCGACGTATGTTACCAGCCGGGTCGAGACACGCAACGACGACAAGTTCGATCGCTAGTGTCTGAGGAACAGACATATCTGGACGATGCTCCGAGGCTCGGATCGACGAAGTCTGCACCGCAAGAAGATCTTCCGTAGAGTAGCGGCGAGATAGGGCCCAAATTCCGAAGCAAGCGGCGTCACGTACGTTGGTGCCAATGGAGCCACCCGTTGGTGAACGCTGTTCGAAGCTGAGGGATAGTAGAAGCGCGTTAAGAACATCTGACAGTTGGTGTGTCGGTATGGCTTTTCGGTAGAGGAGATGTGATAAAGTCAAGGTGAGACCGTGCCAGCGGAGAGGATTGACTCCACTCAAGTTGCGTTTCGTGCCTTGCCAATACACGTTTTCGTTGAGCGACCCTAGCAGAGCCTCAATAACCTCCTCAGCCATCTCAGTATCGAGCTTGAGAGTAATGATACTCAGGGATTTACTCGAAGCGTATCGAACAGGAGTATCACCGTCTCCCACTAATTCAAGTAACGCCTCAACGACCTCCTCGAGCGCAGTCGTAGGATCAAGGGCTGTTGGGCTAGAGTTTGACTGAAGGCAATGCAAAACAACATTCCGCATAGTTTTGACGACTAGTTTTCGCGCCACTGCAGATGACTTGAGGAAAGTGAGGCTCTCTTGGTTCAGAATCCTTTGACAAACCTCAAATGCAGGAGCCAGGAAGGGCCCAATTTCTTCGTTGGTTGCTGAAGCGACAAGGCCTGACATGAATGACAGAACACCGATGCATTGATGTATGTCTGACGTATTCTCAGTAGCATTTGAGAAGAACGACAACGCCCATTTTACCAGGAGGTGTAGTAGACCGAGGTCTTGCATATCAGGCCGCACACACAGCGTGACGAGCAACTTCGCGGCAGCAGTTCTTTCCTTAGATGCCGAATGCAGACATTTGAAACAAATCTCAAGAACGCGAAGAGTGATTCCGGGTACTTCTGCTGGAAGCTCGATGCCGAGCGCTGTCGATGCCTCTGCCGATGACTGAAGAACTGATATTGAGGCAAGCGGGAAAGGTGCAAGTAGCAGGTGGGACAGCCATAATAGAAGAACATAGCGTTCGGTCCAAGGAACTATCGATTGAGGGAGCGGCTCATCTCCTTCCATTTGGAAATTTCTCCCGCTTTCAAACTCCCTTAGGACGGGCTCAAGATAGCGTGGCTCATTGTTAAGGAAGCCCTTGACTACTTTCTCACCCCTGACTTTGCAGAAGAGATTGATGATGTAGCATATCGCATGCGACAGAGGCACAGATCCTTTCTTGGCTGTTTCCTTATTGGTCGTTTGTAACAGTTCCAGGTAGGCAGCCACCAGAGGGGGAAGAAGATTCTTCAAATGCGTATCAAGAAGCTGGGGATCTTCCTGGAAAGGCTCAATCTGTGTCGCAAATCAACTACGGCTCCTTCGACTGCGATCACATAGCGTACCAGAGCACAAGCTCGGTGCATGTCCACCTCCCGTACATGCTTGCGGATAGAGGATGTAGCTGAGCCATGTTGACGGCCCCGCACTAGCCTTGGGAGCAGTTTCTCGAGATCTGAGAGCAGTGCAGATGATGCACGCTGCAACTTAAGGTCATCATCTTCGCCGCTCATCGTGTTGATGCATTGTGTGAAGTGCGTAGTGGTAATGTAGTAGCCTAGATGAATGTAGGTCTTGGCGATACGACTCAGCACCTGCCACTTTGACGCGTGCAACTGACTCTTGCGCTTTCCCGCAAGTCGCGACGCGACTGATGTGTGATTGCAGTGAACAGCGACCCAAACTTCCAATCCCACGACAACACTCACGATGGCGGAGACAAAGTACAGGGACTATCTAGCAGTTCAGATACTTACCGAGAGCAAGCCGGTAAGCCTTGCGCATACACCGAAGTGGCTCTCAGAAAACTAAGATTTCTAGGTCACCTACAAGTTGCTCTCAAGGGCACTGCAGGTCAATGTCAATGCGGCGAAACGGTGAGGTCTACTGATGCTCTACCAAAGCGAGTGCTAACACACAACAGGATGTTGTTCGAGTTCCACCAAACACAGAATGCTAAGAAGCCAAACTCCATCCACGCAACCTACCTCATCTCAGGCACGAAGCAATCCGACGAAGGAACAGCCAGCACCAATGGCCGAATCGGCGAGGATGTCAGCATGCGCAGCTCTCCATTTATGAGCTCTATGCCGGAAAAAGAGCAAGATGATGAAGAACAGCCTGTTAGGAAGACCACCTTATCGTTGGTTCGTGAGGAGGAGCTTGAGAGTGAGTCCCGCGCCGAGAGCTGGCTGGCTCTGCTAACCAAATGATGCAGAAACTCGCGCAGAGTTCACCGAAATAACATCGACCCATATTTACAGCCTAGAGCCAGGGCCGCTTGAGGTACGAAGAACGAGGAGAAACAGACAAACAGAGGGCTAAGGAACACAGAACCTGAACATACTGGCATCCTGCAGTCGCGAGGTGAACTCGAAGTACGCAGACAAGGATCCCCTGGAGCGATGGCGAGTGTATGGGCACATACACAATCCTTACATCAAGGTAAATACGGCTTTGATTCTTTTCTTTTAGAAACCTCGCAGCTCATGCTTCAACAGCGAAGGACGGCCAAATACGCACCCCCTCCCGCTGTCGCTGCTCCTAAACCAGCTGCAAAATCTACAGCTACACCTACTGCGAAGCCACAGGTGGCTTCGCAGCTGAGGAAGGAGGCTTCGACTGTATCTGAGGATAACACGTCCGGAAGATCGACACCTCAACCACCAGTTGCCGCACCTAGCACTCTGAAGAGGTCCGACTCTACAAAATCAACAGGCACGAAAAACACGACTGCTGGAGATATCTTCAAATCGTTTGCTAAGGCAAAGGCAAAGCCCAAAGAGCCAACGCCCGCGCCTGTCGAAGATGGTAAGTTTGATGCCTTTCACTGCTTGAACGTAGCCTGACATTGTTAGAACCTATGCAAGGCATGTCAGAGGACGAAGGCGGCGATGAAGAGCCTGAAGTGCAGGTGGACACGGCCAAGATTGAAGCCGCAAAGAAGGCTCGTGATGAACGTGCGGAGAAGTTGAGAAAGATGATGGAGGATGATGGTAAGCTCGAAGCAGCAAGCTACAATTTGGTTCCTCATTGACACACTATAGATGAGGACTTGCCCGATGCGCCTGCAGTCGAAGAGAAGCCTTCTGAGGCGTCACAACCCGAGAAGGCAGAGACACCCCAAGAGGACGAGCCAGAGCCTACCGCCACGGTGCAGAACGGGCGTAGGAGAGGCAAAAGACGAGTCATGAAGAAGAAGACAGTGAAGGATGAAGAGGGTTATCTTGGTAAGCACAGTTGACTCTTGAGCCTGGACAACGACTAATCGCAAGCAGTGACCAAGGAAGAGGCAGTGTGGGAATCCTTTTCAGAAGATGAGCCCGAGCCAAAGCGAGTAAAACCTGCTCCTAAGCCCGCAGCAGCGAAGGGTAAACCTGCGGCGAAGAAGGGCCAAGGGAGCATTGCAAGCTTCTTCAAGAAGGCATAGCACTCTCCGAATATTTCGCCTTCGTTCTCATCTGTACTACATATATCCAATTGCAAAGATATACATACTCATCTTTAGTGTACACCCTTCAAGCGCTCTGCAGGCGCTGATCTCAGTCGACCCTGCATCACACTCAACACCCGCAAACCGGCATTCCAATTACCTCCGCATCCCTTCCCTTCCCGCCTCACTAATCTCGCATCCGCTTTCCAGCCTCCCGGAACAGGCAGTCGGTAACCAAAAGCCGACACGTACATAAGCATACGTCACACCGCGCACGACTGGTGCGAGCAGAGATATCAAGATCTGTGTGCGACATTGATGCTGCTTGTAGCACGCTTCTGTGGCACCATGTTCAGGCGAACGCGTTACACAGGTCGGCGATGTGTGGGGTATTCACGGCTGCGGGATATCTGGAATGAAGAAGTGAGTTTCGCGAGGAAGTGAGTATGTTATGTGGGTCGTTCATGATGGTATTGACCACGGCAAGACTCTCCAAAAGAAATGGAAATATTTGTCGAGGAACAGTCATGACAGGTTGATTACTATTTGAGTTTCTGCTCTTTGAATATGTCTTGTTGAGCGTTTCGATATGGGTATTTGCGTTGTGCTGCTTATGGCCACAGCTCTTCTGTCCTCCACCCGGCATTGTGGCGCGCCGTCTCGCCGTCCCATGTGTAGCGGTATCTTCTTCCCTTCTCTGGGTCGCTGAGGTCGGTCTGCTCGACGACGTCAGGGACGATGACGACGAGGCGGAAGTTCTTCCGAGCAACCTCGTCGTGCAGGTCGTCGGCTTTCGAGCCGAGCTGGAGGCGCTCCTTGTCGAAGGGCGCTGTTACGGGTTGGCCTGGAGGTGGGTTCTTGAACGAGCCTGGGAGGGAGATTAGTTTCAGGTGCTTTGTGGGCTCGAAGATGGGCCTGTACCTTTGATGGCAGGGGACTGGTTGCCGAAGAATCCTGTAAGCTCGCGCTGCCAGCTCCACTCGTTCTCGCCTCCCTCTTTCAATGCTCTCATTCTCTTGCCGACCTCGCTCTTGACGGTCCTGACACCACTGCTCTCTTCAGAGCTATCGATGTCATCGGCAATTACATACGCTTTGCCTGCGACGCGCCATTGGGTCTGAGTCTCGCCCTCGACCCACCAGACGGCCTCCACGGGGCCTCCACCCCCACTGCCCTGGACCTGGTCGTCGCTCTCTGCATGCCCGGCGCTTGTCTTGAAGATCTGGCCCACCTTCTCCATGCGCACGTCCGTTGTGAAGGTCGGGCAATCGCTGTGGTAGAGCTCGGGGTTGCGCTCAGCATCGTTGTGCTTGTTCTCAGGCAGCTCCGCCCAGAAGCCTCTAAAAATGCAGTAGCGCACCTTGGGGACGTACTCGACAGGCGATCCCGCGGGCGCTTTATCGAGCGTACCTAGGACAAATTGAGGAGGCTTCATCTCGCCTAGGTGCTTGTTGAAGAGCTGCTTCCATGGTGCTTCGGGGAGCGTCGAGGCTGCGGGTGCGGTGGTCGACATTGTGCGCAGGAGACGCGACAGACGGGATGCGGGACGTGAAGCTATGGTGGCTGTTTGTAAGTGTCTCTGGGGTCAGTAGAAGTCTTGGGAGGTGTTGATGTGAGCTTTGAGGCTCATATGCATATCCACTTCACAGGTCATGTCGTCATATAACAGAAGTGCTGCGTCACAGCTTGGGATTTGGTAGCCATCGACAGTATTGAGTGCGGACCACGATCGAACTTGAAAAATCGAAACACCACCCGGTTTTGCAGCAAGCACTCGATGTCCATCTGTGAACTTGGACGCAGCGCGACATTGCGCTGCTCACGAACATGAGCCTTGGCATTACTTGGGGGTCCGGGAAAGCACGAGGCACATGGACAGCTGCAAGTCATTTAGCCCAACGGCCACACCTGGGCATCAGCTGTCTGTCATAGCAAGGCCGTTGAGCGATTCCCACGTTATCAGTTTGACTTGCTTCTTGCAAAACCGTAATGCTTGTAGTTTGATCACCTGAGCTGACATTCTGCAACGTCGAGCTAGCCGTTCATGAATCTTGTGCAGTGTCAGCATTGAGCGTCGCAACATGCAGCCATAGCGGGACAGGCGCTGATCAACGTTCGAATCAGACCGTTTCCTCCAATTGCGTGCCAGCAGGTGTGTCCTGCACCGTGCCTCATCCAGCATGGCGAGTGGCCCAGGCTGGCTTTACCTTCCCAAATCAAATCCAAGAGTCGCCGGTGAGTGTGATCGACGCGTCGCGGAGATCCGCTATCACCTAACCATCTCTGCGAGTCAAAACAAGGACTGCACGGTGGCAGCGCGCTTCGAGAAGCTCGCCGACCTGAGCCACAGTCTGGGGAACGCGTGTTGAGCGTTGCATTCGTACCTACTTGCCAGGTGTCTGCGACAAGACGTTGCACGATAGCCTCATTGGAGCGTTTAGGAGAGTTTGATTCAATCTTCACCTGCGGAGCATGCATGGATTCGGCAGTCTCCCAGCGTGAGCACTCGGAGTTGTCCGAAATGGTAGAATGGCGACCAGCAAACATTGAGTTCATAGGTGAGCCCTGTCAAGGGGACTGTCAACTTGGGTAAGCGAGACAATAACATTCAAGTTGGCTGTGTAACCCTTCTGCATGTGCGTGGTCAAGCGGACGAGCCGAATCTCACACAGTAAAATGAAGCAAAGTTCTTATGCTGTGGCTCAGGCCCATTGCCAGTGTTGTCAAAGAGCCTCAACCATTGTGAACGCTCAATCTGCTCCATTTGGTATACCGAGGCGCATCATGCTCAGTGTTCTTTGACTTCTTGACATCACGACAAAAGCCGCGAGCTGTAGCGGGGCTTGCTCAACCCTCTCTGGTGCCGCCCTTAGGGTTGATTAGATGCGTTGTTCGCGACCCCAAGTCGATCAGGTGCTGCACCTCAAGGAGCAGCATCTGCGAATACATGCCAATACCTTGCAACCTTGTAAAGGGATCATGTTAACCACGTAACTACGTAATCTATTATAGCACCTTAGTACACCGCAAGATGTGAGCAACAAAGCACTAGCCGACGTTAGCCCTTCGTTCCGCACCGTCTCGCTTCACATCGCGCCGAACCTGCGGAGGCACGGGTACGGGTGAGAAACGCCAGCGGTTGGTGATTGGAGGACAGCCGCAATGTACTCGATTAACCGCGCTGTCTTCGTCCAGTAGGACGACCTGGAAGAGCGACCGGAATCCTTCGCAGCTCTGATGCTCACGCTCTGTGCAGGCATCCCGCCGACGGCACAGTTTCCGTTGGCTAATCCTTTGATACAGCGCGGCTATTGCTTTTCCCGAAGCTCATGCCACCATCTCGACAACAAGAGCACACAGAGTTGCTGGAACCACGTTGCGGATCACAAGCGACCAGCTGACGCCTCGAAATGTATCAACGCATTTGGAAAGCAGTCAGACACAAATCCCACCTGGGGACAGTGGGGACAGAGCGCAGGTGTCTCTGTCAAACGAGAGAGCTTCAGCGACCGCAGCAATCTCCCATGCAGCAGACAGTAGCTGCCAGACTTCAGGGCAAAAACAAAGAACACAGCTTTTGAACCGCAAAGACAGAGGTGCCTCCAGACAAGCCCAGCCGCCTAGACCTCTCTCGACCAGGGCCGAACGCGAATGCGATCGACGACGCGCCAGTGTGGCACAGAAAGGCCCGTCTGAACCTGGCTAACGTACCGTTCAGTCGGAGCGTTTTGCGTTCTTTGCGTCTTAGCATATGCTGCGGGCTTCGCTCTCTGCTTCCTGCACGCTCCTCATGTAATGCGCCGTGACTTTGCGCGACCGTAATCTTGCGCGTCTGTTCGCCGAAGCGTGGGTGGTTGATCAATTCATCCGTGTCCTATGCAAACCCCTGCCCGTCAACCCGCTCTTTACTCCACATAAGTCGCCGACGTCCCTTCCACCCGCCGTCCGCTGCAGGCACGCTACACATTCACCAACGCCCACTTCACATCACGACCTTAACGACGACCTACTGCTCGCTGGACGACTCAACTTCCGTACCTACTCTCTCACACGCCACTTACATACATATAATCACCTTGCGCATATCACACTACGACACTGACTGCTACTCGACCTTGCCCGCATTCCGTCTGACACGACACGAACACTGCACACGACCAGCCTGTCCAGCATGTCAGACATTTCTAAGGCATTCACCTTCCTCCAGGACACGATACCGCAATGGCTCCAAGATATGACAGTTGTAGAGGAGAAGATCGCCAGTATGCAACATGACATTGCCAGAGTGGCCGTCTCGACGTCGCCGTTTGCCAAAGACAGAACGGGGTCGATGGAGTCGATACGACTGGAGAAACTCGAAGCTGTTGTTGAGGAACCCACACCTTCAAGCGCTATACCCATTGACCCCCTCGGAAACCGCAAACGCAAGTCAACGTCAATCATCTCTGGCCGGAATTCCGCAAGCATGAAGTACCGCCCAAAGACCATGGTAGTGGTGAGCTACGACGGCGACATGCAGAAGTCGTTTGAACTTCTTGTGCGTGGGCTGGCAACAGGGCGCAACATGCTTAGGAAGGCAAAGATGGAAGCCAAGATGGCCGAATTGGCTGCCATTGCTGGCTCGAGTGAAGACGAGGATGACGACGATGAGGAGGAGGAGCACATCTTGTCGAAGATAAGTTATCGACCACAGATCGCGTCTATGCGCATGCGTGTCGCAGCGCGCAGGGGAGGAAGTCGAGGCGGCCTCGGTGGTGGCCAAGCTCCACCAGCGGAGCTTTTTGATACCACAGACAAAACATTGGAACAGGCACAGGAGCTGTGCGAGAAATCAGCACATCTCACACTACGTGATGGCGACTGCAGGACTGAGCTAAAGCTTGTCCGTATGCACCTCCAGAACATCCTCTCGACCGCAACAACAGAGGTCACGAAGTGCGCCGCCAGCCAACAATCGACACAAACAACACACAGCCAAGATACGTCCGACACATCCGTGTCCTCGATGGAGCCCTCCTACAAGAGGCACTTCCCAAACATCTCTGCGCCGAGATCCGCTTCTGCACCAGAGGCAAAGCTGGAGCCCGTCATGCCTCAATCAACCGTACAAGCGTCGGTTACGGCCCCAACCACATCGTCAAAGATGATGGAGATTGAGGTCGATGATGACGACGAAGACGAAGACTTGAACTTCGTTATGCCTCCCGTTCGCTTCACTTCGCGACGAGCTGCTCGCGCGTAAAACATTTCATTGTACATCCTTTAGTCCTTTCTGCGTTTCAGCGATTTATTTGGAAATTTACCCATACATGGCGTCTTATGGGCATTTGGAACGGGCATTATCAGGTTGCATCACACCTGTCATGAAGAGGATACCCTATTTGCGTCTATCTCACCAAAGTGGCAAAGGACACTGTCCTCAATACTGCTTTTTAAAATATGTTTATACACCGCAACTGTTGCACCTTGGTTGTCACCAGTAAATGCTGTTGTAGCAATACCCAATGCACTGCTTCACTTACCAGTCACTCTTACTTCTACTTGCCTTGTATTCTGCGTGACTCGCATTTGTCCAGTGCGACGAGGTTGAATGCGAAGTGTGGCTGCCTGGTGCGATCGCTCCTGCCTTTCACGATGTCATGTGAGCTCGCGATCTTGGTCCACTCTAGTTTGCCCTCTGCGTCGTTCCTTCTATTGCTTTGCAACCACAAGAGGGCTTGCTAGTCAGCTACACACTCTTTTTCACGTTCACGCACACCTAGTTTGCGCCGACGCTACTTTCGTTGCAAGCCTGCAATGGCGACATCTTCTCCCAGCGCCGCAGATGAAGCCACACCAAATGATATCATCACCTCCAGTTCTCACGAGCCAGAAAAAGACGAAGATGTGCGAATCCTTTCAGCTCCCACGGAAAGATTGACTGACGCCTGCGCAGATAGGTCTCGGTTCCATGCCACCTAGTCCTGAGATCGGCATGGGTATCAACGACGTGATCGATGTCAGTGATATTGACCTGGACAATACAGGTGTAGAGGATGGTGCAAGCGAGGACTTTGCTAGACAATCGGTAAGTTGCTGATGTCTCGCTGGCACTGGTAGGCGATTCTCATCATTTTTCCAGTCCACCTCGGTTGAGCAACACGACGAGGATGGAAGGAACGAAGACTGCACATGTGAACCAGACCAAACCCAGCCAGCTCACCACTCGCTACCGCAAAGTGCACAGAGAGCAGACTCGGAGCCTACAGATACTCAACTTATGACGCCAGCATCAACCGGTCCTCTGGCACGTCGTAGTGCAAGAGCAAAGAGCACACTCATCTACGACCAAAAATACCACCCTATGGATGATTTCATACGGCCATCTCAGGCAGCCAAGCGTCGTTCGTTGCACGGGGAAAGCCCTTTGGTTGATGATCGTTTCGAGAGTTGTGCTTCTGAAGACTCAACCTCCGATGCAGAAAGCATGAACAGTGGCCAGGAGAGCGATGACGATGACTCGCAGCCGCAAGCAAGAGGTCACAAGAGGAAGCGATCTCTATTACCAGAGCCCGCACGTCGCTCGTCACGCAGAAGGACAACTCCAAAGGTATCCTATAACATGAGAATTCATCCTCAGGACAGCGACCTTAGACGAATCGGAGCCTGTGATGGATCCAACAGCTCGCCTGCATCGAATAAGACGACGGGCTATCGCAGCTCCAAAGTCGGCGAGACTGATGGACCATCGGCAGGTTTGAAGGAGCTTCATCGACCAATGCTTGCAAATGGAACGGATGGTAGGAGTTATCCCTGTGTAGCACTGGTACAGTCTGACCGCTCATAGAGTCTAGCTATGCTGAACTGTCGAAACCCTCACAAGAATTAACCAAGCAGCAAGTTCCAGTAATGGTCGCTGCTGCCGGGTCTACGACTAAACTCACTGACACATACCCAAACTTGAGCCCAAATCTTGCGTACTTGACCAGCAACCGGGACTCATGGCCCAAAGTGCAAGGACTGCCATTTTGCATCTATACAGAGCGTATGGAAGACCAGCTAGATGCTGAAGCTGCCGCAGCATCGCCTTTGAGTAATGAAGGTGACGGTAAAGAGAACAATGAGACTGATTCAGAACTTGTGCTTACCCCAGATCCTCTGAACGACATCTCAATCATACCAGCCTCTCAGTACCAACTATCTTCAGCACTACGTACAGTCGATAACTACCACTCAATGGTTAGAAATGATCCGTACGCACAACCTGTCTTTGAGGCGTTTCCGTACGGGTCGGGCTGGGGCGATGGCATTCATGACGCGAATAACGATGACACGCATGATCGGTCCCTCTCCGACTACATGCGTATTCTAGCATCGGGCGAGAATTTGCCGCAGTCAGACTCCCAAGATACGCGTTTCTCCAGCAGTGACGTTCCTGCTAGCTCCTCTTCAGTGCAAAATCTTGAGGGTATTGAGCTTCGTCGCTGAACGCAGGTGCGGAGACAGAAATCTAGGGTCGATCAAGAATCTGTACGCAATTTTGAGGCTTTCTTCTCATGGGATGTCACTATGTGATGTCTAGTCAGGGAAAAGTGATGGAAGGATTTACCGCAGGAGAAATGCTCTAGCAAAATTCAATATCGACGTAAAAAGCACGTAGTTAATTGATGTATTGGAATCAACGCAAGGTTTCGGAGACGACTTCGGATGCGCTCACCGACTCTTCGGCTTTGTTGTCATATGCAGTCTCTCGCCAACAAGAGAGTAAATTATCAGCTTTGATTGATATGTTATACGATCGCCGCATGGGTTGAGAACGGTACCGTACTCAGCGCACCTTCTGTACAGTTTTAACGCTTGACGGGATTGAGTTCTTGGGCTCACTGCAGCACATGCTGATTAAGGTAATGCAGCATTTACGTATCAAGCTGTTGCTGCAGCGTATGCTTGTTTGGTCGCTAGCCAATGGTCGGCATGAGCAATACTATGTCGCTGATAATTTTCCGAAGTCCAGGATGCTTACGTGAGAGTGGACAGACAGCATCAATCCTTTCTTATGGGAAAAAATTATAACGCGTGAGAACAAGTTGATCTTGCACAGAAAGGGCGAGTTCGGGCACCGAACTTGCTAATATGGAGAGTTGTCAACAGCTCAGGGCTTCTGACAGCCAATTTCTCCTCCCAGAATGTAGACATGACAGCTTATCTCACTGTCCAGGACTGACGTCGATGAAACTAAGCCTTCGTGACTGCTGTACATGCATGCTAATCGTCTGACAGCCCTTTGATCATGAATTTGTCAGTTGTCCCGCCTCTAAGAGTCCACTAACAGTATTCTGTGTGTGACTTTTGAACCGAGACATGATGCAGCCTTCACACTGCCGCCCGTCATGATTCTCTCTGTGCGTTTCGATCTCACCCGGCGAGTAAACCAATATGATCGACAAAGAGGCTTGTTGTAACAAGCCGTCCGCGGCAGGCACAGCCGGCGCAATGCTGACCTCCCCAACAACGCACAGAACTTGTGCATGCTGTTGACTGTCAGCGAACAAGTATCTGCGCCTTGCGGCCTTAGGAATCTCCTGGACAGCCACGCACCTAATGCACCTCGGCAGCAGAGGGAGCACACGCGCCCACATCCGACGACACCACATCTTCAACGGATCATTGAGCCAACCTCGGAATTTCGTCCGATAGCTTTCGTGCAAAGCAACTTCACCTAGATACTATCGGTGCAGCCAGTTCAAGTCCATCAGCAGAGCGAGCCTAGACGAAAAACCACTGCGGTCTTGCGCCTTTGCCATAGCGCCGTGGGCTGGCTCCATACGAGAGCAAGTCACTCGCACACGTGCATAGCGACTCATGTCAAGTCTCGCAGCCCACGGGCGCCCCGCCTGCATCCTCTCTCAAGGCTGCGTTGGCTAGTGGGCCAGCCTTGCGCTTGCGCAAATGCAGGCCGCCTGCTGACAGCTTGGCGTGAACTTGGATCAACAACACGGCATCGAGCAGGCCCAGAAGGCTTGCCGAAGAATTGCGAAAGTATGCACCTAAATTTGTAAATTGCGCCAGCACTAGACTACCGGCCAATCTAGGCTCATGCTCGAGCGTTTGCTTCTTGTGCTTCTTCTATGTCACGTGGTTGCGAGACAAACTTGAGTGGTACTGAGAAGTTGTTGATCAGAAGCCATTGACGGCCGCTTGGAATCTATGGCGTCCTCAGTAGATTGCACTCCGCCGACTGCGATATTTGACCGAAAAAAGAAGACCCCAGTTGTGCACAGCTTCGAACACCAATGATGCACTTCGCGATATAGTGGATCACCTAAAAGCTATGTCCAAAGTTCGCTTCCACTTGTTCGCAACACGAGGGACACGATGACTGGCACTGCGATCATTACAGACGGCGTGCCGCTTGCCCTCGTTTACATTTGAAATGGATCAACAACTATCGCTGATATGACGATCTTGGTGTTTCTGAAATCAGCATGGAACACACTTGGCACCGAACAGGCGGCATCCGTTCCTCCACAGCTCCATAACATGTCTCCTCAAACGTCAACAATGTCAGATTATGATCCTGTTGGTATCCCCACCTACAAGCCATCGACTCAGATAGCTTCCTAGAGCACGTCGGATCGGCAATGCTTACCACTATCATGACAATCTCCGCGCTGCCATCCAGAACGCCGTGCACATAGGACTCGAGGTCACGGTGTGGCAACGGCGCTTCTTGGACGAAGGCTGCCTTTAGCCCTCGGCTTGAGGTGGTGGCTGGCTCAAGTCTAGTAGCTCATCGTAAAACGATACGCCAATCCGCATCGTGCCCTCATCATGAGATGTGTAGATTGGTGAGCTCTCGAGATTAATCCCCGCCGGGATTCGCAGGAAATTGCGCCTCACAGAAAATACTGCATGGTTACGAAAGTTTACAATTTGCACCGCGAAGTAGTACCCCGGTCGCATGCTCTCGTGAGAATCGCCGCATGGTGTTCGTCTCAGGCTCTCAGGCTTTGGACCCCTGGTCCCACACCGACACTACTAGTCTAAATGCATCACCAGGGTGCGTGCACGCAGCGAAGGCACAGCCGCTTCCTCACCTTCGGGCAACCAGTCCTAGGCCTTTCGTAGATGGTGACATGGGGCTGGCTAACGGCAGATGTGTGTTTTTAGCTATTATCGATTCGGAGACTGGGCTCACACTCCATCATGGGGCCGCGCTGCGTGAGCGGGCGCAAGGCCGCTGTCGCTGTCTGAGGCTAGGCATCTCATACTGTCCTGAGGGTTATAAAGTCACCAATTCCGTTGTGTTTGAAGGTATCCAGAAACAAGAAGCAAAACATCCAGTCGCACCGCCTTCAGGAAACATCAGGCTCATACACCTGTGTTGCCTCAGAACCACTTATCTTCGGCACCGCACACCTATCTCCACAATAGTTGTGCCGTTACGAACACAGCTCAGTACGCCTCGCGACGCACGGCCCTCCAGGTGGATTACTGTCTGGCTGAAAACGAGTATCGAACATATTTTAGCTTTTCTATAAGCCTAGCTCGAATCCTCTCACGGCAACACCGTGTTTAGACTCGTTTGTCCGTCCCGTGTTGGAGAATATTCTTATAATCTAAACCGCCCCATCCGAGTTGCCATACTAAACCGGGACCATCAACGCGAGCACCCAGTAAACTAACTCAGTATCTGTATACTTCGAATTATACACATACTCAGACTAGTTCAGGACACTTCCAGGACCTTCCAACGCGGACTCAGGATTCAAGATGGTTAAGCTCGGCGCTCTTGCCCTGGGGCTCCTCAGTGTTGTGGCTGAAGTGAGCGCTCAAAGGACAGTCAACATCATGCCTTTTGGTGCTTCCATTGTTAGCGTAAGTCTATCCCTAACCACTCATGCTATCTTCACTAACATCCCATCAGAGATGTTGGCGCGCAAACCTTCAGACCAAACTCCGCGATAACGGAATTTCAAACTTCAACTTCATCGGAACACAAAAGAGCACTTGCGGTGGCACCAACATAGATCAGGACCACGAAGGGCACCCAGGCTCTCTGGCAACCGACTACGCAGCAAAGGGCAACCTTACCACCTGGCTCAATGCCATCGACAAGCCCGATATCATCCTCATGCTTCTCGGCACCAACGACGTTCTCCTCGGCAAGAAGCCTGTCGCCGAAGTGCTGGCCGCCTACGACATCCTGATCGACCAGATGCGCCAGAGGAACTCCAAAGTGCGCCTCATGTTCTCCAACCTGCTTCCGCTGGACCCCGCGCGCTGGCCCAAGGCAGGCGTGGACGGCATTGTCGCACTCAACACGGCGATCCAACAATACGCACCCAGCAAGAGCACGCGTGATAGCCCCGTGGTCTTTGTCGACAACTTCTCCGGATTCGACGCCGTGGCCGACACCACCGATGGCGAGCACCCCAATGACGCGGGCAATGTCAAGATGGCAAACAAGTTCTACGGACCTACGCGTGATGCGATTAAAGCTGTGAGTGCTACAAGGACGGGGCGTGGGAACGGCTTCTCCCACCGTAGAGTTAAGATGTTCGGGAACTAAGGGGTTGATTGCGACCTGATTACACCGTTTTGCTTAGACGTGACGATGGGATATTAGACCATACCAGTCGTTTGCGACTGTAATGATTTTAACGATAATGTATTATGCTAATCGGCATACAAATGTTCTGTACTTAGACAACTGTTTTTCCCTTTTAGTCTTATCTTCTTTTCTTTTCTACCCAACTGTAATAAGCCCGGGCGTGCTCACGCCCACATACACATACACAGACACACACACATAAACACGTCTAAAATGCAACCCCACTAACGCCTCCTCCCAGATCGACGATGCCACAGACGACGCCAGCGCCGCCGCCCCCAAGGGCAAGGGCAATGCCGAAGCAGACGTGCAGAAGCCGACGCCCTCGCCCACGCCCTCGGGCCAGACGCAGTCCCAGTCGCAGTCACTGTCCCAGACGCCCAGCACCACCGCCCCGGCAAAGTCCTCCGCGCCTGCAGCCGCGGTGCTGGCCCCGTCCGCTGCGTCCGCGGCAGTTCCCAGCGCCAGCGCCAGCGCTTCTTCCTCCGGCTCCGCACCCGGCTCTCCAACGAGCCTCGTCCCCTCCGTCAGCCCTACTGCTTCCTCTTCTTCTCTCACCCCAGCCAAGGCCACAGCCGCGGGGTCGCAGGCCGCCCCCACGCCATCTAGCCTGGCCTCCTCGGGGAGCAGCATCAGCGGCGCGTGGCCTGTCAGGCTGATCAGAAGCGTGAAGAGCGTGGCGTCGCTGGCGGCGTTGCAGGGGGGGAGGGAGTTGTAAGTCGTCAGTCGAGTATTGTGTGGGGAATAGCTGGTGCTGTGCGTGGGGAGTTTTTTTTCTTCTTTGCTTTTGTTTTGCTTTTGGAGATATCCCCATTCGTTGCTGTCGTTTTTGAGTCGAGGCTTGCGGGGCTAGGGGTTGCACTGCGTTTTGCATTTGCATTTGCATTTGCATGTACATGTGGATGTGCAGACGGGAGATGAAAGGGGGGAAAGGGAGCACACGAGAACCTGCGGGTTCGGGACTTGTTGATGCTGGGATGGAACTTGTGAATATGGAGATGAGCGGAAGAGAGCATACGAGTGAGTACCTGCAGGCTCGGGACTTGTTCATGCTGTGCATATCAATATCTTCGATGGACCAAATATCACGCATCACGTATCAACTCCTCTCCATAACGCAGAATCGTACAGCAAAGCTCCCCATCAATGTGATACACCACGCCTAGCTAGACACAGCAGCTGTCCTACCCACAGTAATGATTGTTGATGCAATAAGCGCAATTCCCCCATGGAAATATGTAGCTACCGAGACCCTCCCCCAAACCCCCAATTTCCCAGACCTGCAACAGGATGCATCGGCGCGTGCTTCCGACGAGTCATCTGGCTGGCTCCATTCCAAATAACCATCTGTGGTGTTTTTGATTCCAAGAGCGTGGATATGAGATATGGTGCCGATATCCGGAATTCTCAGAGTCTGGTGTCAAATCCGCCAGAGGTGCCCCGGCAGGTTGTCAGATTGCCCGTACTACATTCCAAATAAAACAATATAACCGGTATATTTGATCCAAGTCTGTTGCGGGCTTATCTGGACTGCTAACGGTCCTTTTCCACGTCCAGAGACCCCTATCTACCAGAGTCACACCTCCATGACCCATTTACCTGGGAGACTTGCGCCTGGATGTAGCGTGCGTCAAGGTCAATCGAATGGATTCCTATCATGGTGTAAAGGCCTAGGTGATATACCCAGGACCCGTGGTTTTTCTAGCTCCCTTCGATGCGAGGCTTCCGTAGATCTGTTGCCGGCCCGTTTTTCGAGGTTGATGCTGTGGTTTGTATTTAGCCGGTTGAGTGGGGGGGCGGACTGTTTCGAGCTTGTACTGTG